>LIAE01007150.1:37226-53283 GCA_002287525.1 Diploscapter pachys
TGGAAAAGAGTATGCTCTCTCGAAAATACACACTATTTCAGTATGCGTGTCTAAGCATTTATATCCCTGTACTTAGGATAAAAGTTTGATCTTTAGGCTTTTCAATCCGTGGAAAATGCCTTCCAGACCTCGTAAATAGGGTTAATTACAAGCGCCCAACAATAACTTGGCTTGAAAATGATAGTGTTGAGATGAAAGCTAGCCAAGAAATGGATAAGCGCGGGAGTGATCTTTCCCCCTTTTATCACTATTTCACTATTTTCATCACTATTCCTATCACTATTTCATTGTCTCTTTTTCTTTTCTTATCACTTCGTCCTTATCTTTTTATCACTATTTCTGTTTTATCATAAACAGGTTGTATTCCCGACGCATCGTTATATCGTTTTTTCTCTGACTCTTTTTATTTTCTCCTTCTCTGCACCCTCTACTATCTTATCACTGATATTTTCACTATATCACACTCAGATTTGCCTATGGGCTTTAGGATTCTTGATTGAAATCAATGATAGCCATTAGCTATATTTGCCTCGTCAACAGATTAACATTCGATTTTGGGGTGTCGTTTTAATTTTTAATATTTTATATATATTTTTGTATATCTTTTATATTTCATTTTAAAATTATTTTGATGTTCCCTTAGAGTTATTTTTAAAGTGAAGGTTTTCTCTTGCATCCATAAAAACTCCCCTACTTCACCGAGAGTTTATTTTGCGTGAATTTTTTCGGAAAGTTATTCGTATTTTGCCGTTCGTTTTAAAGTGAAAGGCGTCTATATAAAGTTGCCCGTAGATAACATCCAAATCTTTTGCAATTCTTAAAGTCTTCATGAAAATGAGAGACTTAAAGAAATAAAGCTAGAAATTTCATGTAAGAGATTTTTGATGGGAAATAGCATAGATTTTGAGGATATATGAAATCCAGCCAAGCCCGCGCACCTGTGAGGCAGATAAAATCATGCCATTCTGAATAAGAAAGAACCATTTCGCCTTATGCCTAAGGATAGGCCAGGAATACCGTCTGGAAAATTGCATTGCTTAGATGAAACTTGAATATGGACGTTCACATTCCAAAAGGTGAATTCCAAGGACGCGAATTTGACATCAAAAATTACTAGCCAATTTTATCGACCTTCTCCAATTTTGTTACAACGCTCAGAATTTTTAGTTTTACAATGAAAAATGGAGATTTTTAGATGCGAGGCGGAGTTGTGAGGGGATTTTTAAAGGTTAAAAAGAGGTTTTATATGAAAGTGAAAAGTTTCGTAAGTGTAGATTTTTAATAGAAATCTGTTCCGGTTGGTTAATGTAGTAGCATTTGATGATTGTCCATTTCTTGTTGTTGTTCTTTGAAACTTATTGAATCTTTATGCATTTCTCATTGACTTTTTTCTATGATCATACAATTTTTCTTTGATGTTCTTTATAAATACTTTTCGAAGTGCTAACTTCTATTGGTGAATTTCTATCAATCGCATACCATCTTAAATCACAAAAGTTGCATCACGTTTGCAATCTTGAAAAACCTCTGCCCATGCTTAGTGAAAGTTCATAATACGATTCTTTCCAAATTTCGAATTGAAAACTTCGGGGAAAGTTTTGTGAAACTTGAAAATTAACCGAATTTGCAACAATCCGTCCAGTTTGAAGGCAACTTGGACTAAATATCAATTATTTAATGTGATTTAGACAAGCTTATTGGGCTTAATCCGGGATGGATTTAGAAAAGCCTTGCGCGAAATTCCAGTCAGGCGGTTGGAAAAACGCCTCGCGGGAAATCCATCATCATCATCGAAATTTTTCAGCCGACGTACCGCCGCACCCAAATCAACAAAAAAATTCCGAAAATCACTATACGCCAGACAAAACGAGAAATTTTATCAACAAAGCGAAATATAAAGCAATTTTAAGAGTGCTAGAGATATGATCATATCAATAAACTGTCATAATTTGATATATTCCCATATTGAGAGAGTTTGGTTTAAGGAGAGCCTAGAGAAAATTAAATCCACAAAGGAAATAGTAGGAGATTTTAAGAGGGAAAGAGTAATGAAGATCCGTCAATTTATCACTTTCCCTACGAGAAAAGTGATAAGGATGGTTGTTATGGTGGTTTGGAAGAGATTTATTTCCTTTCCAACTTAAAGTGATTAATACCAAGATCAAAATTTCTGGTAATCTAATATTTGTTTTCCAATTTCCGGCTATTTCTTTATTATTATTATATAATTCTTAGAGAAGAAGCAGAACTTTTAAACTTGATTGGAACATTTTTAGTTCTTCCTTAGTTCAGACAAATCGTATAGATGTCGAATTACTATTAGATAAATTCTATCTGATACTTCAATTTTTATAACCTAGTTCGCAACATTTTTTCCGATTCAAACAAACTTTTCCTCTTCTTGTGATATAGTTTTTTTTTCCAAGCCTGCTTGCTTTAGCGTAGATTTTTTACGCTCGCATTTTTTTATTTTGACGTAACGCGCATTTTTTACAATTCGATAGCCTTTCAGTCGTGGGGCCTTGGAACCGCAAACTTCATATGTTAAAACATAGGGCTTGAACTTGGTCTGTCATTGATATCTCCATTTTTACGACATTTTTCCGAGGTCTTACGTAATTTATCGCCCAGGTCTTTGTAAGGCATCTTCAAATGACAGACATTTTTCCAAGCTTTTCATATCGCTAACTGTCATCGTTTTATCCACAATGTCATGTCAGGTTTTTGCCTTAGATCGAAAATTCAATGATATTTCGTCATAAGCTTTATCTCTATCATTATTTTGTCAGTATCATGTCACTTATCAATCTTTTCTGAATCGTTCATTTTTTGCCGAAGTCATCAGATTTGACAGTCGGTTACTGCAAATTGCCAAATCGTCTGGGCTTGTCATATCATCCGCGCATTTTCAAACCATTTCGACATTTCTCGTTTCCCTGTCGTCTCTCATTCGCTCCGTGCTATTTCTCCATCTTTCTGGATTTATTCCTATCATTATCACTTTCACCTAACCGCACGGCGTAGGGCAGATATCATTCATCGTGGCAGTTAATGCGAGGACAAAGCCCTTAGGCAATCGAGGTTTCTCTTTCTTTGTTCCTTCGATTCTTGCAAGAATTTTACGACATCTACCATTTCAAGCTGAATTGTGATAGGAATAATCGATAAAATTTGGGCAACTTGGAAACCGCGAGACATTAAGAAATAGTGTGGAAAAAGAAACCTACCATCCTCCATACCTTACCCTAACCTTATATTATTACTATTTCGCGCTATGTCTCGTGTCTCGTGGTCTCGCGCGGTTTCCAAATTGCCTACAATTTGGATTTCTTTCTAAAATATTACAGATTCATAGGGTACTTTTTAATTTTTATTGTTATAAAATAGTTTTGAAATGACTAGACAATTTAACCTACTATACTATTGAGAACTAACTAAAATTTGAGGTGAGATTTCTTGAAGCTTACAAATCTCTAAAGATCTAAAGACTTTCAAAATCGACTTGTATTTTGCCCACTTACCGTTATTCGTTGCCCTCATCTTTTCGGCGGCATTGGCGCCGGTTAGTCTCTTAAGTCATTTTTCTCCTGACACATTATTCAATAAGCTAGGTTAAATCTCATTCTTTCGATGCTTGACTTCTCTATCCCTCAGAATAGTCTATTTCCTTTACTGGAGTACACAATCCGGTTTTCGTCGCGCGTTCATTTTGATGTCCAAGCATTTTGCCCCAGGAACACATGCCTTTCTTTTTCTTTTTCCTCCCCGAAAATGCCATTTATGGTCACTCGTTTGACTATGAGTGGTAATTTGCAAGGAGTAAATCGCTTTAGAAGTGTTTTGTGGATTCTCATTGAAATTTGACTGATTTTTGACTTGCAAAAATTTCCCTTACTTTTTGTTTATGTCTTAGGGAAAACTCGGTATTTTAATATCTAGAATTTTTTGCTTCGTAGCTTTGTATTAATTAATATACAATAAATCGTCATAACTGTAACTTTTTGATCCTAAAGATCTCTCCGGAAAATTTTCAAGTCACGCAAAAACACCCGTTTCGCACTCTCGGATCCAGAGACATTTTGCAGAAATGTCGGCGCGAAAATGGCGAAACTTGCAAAAAAAAAATCCTATGAAAGATAAACAATGATACGGGGGGATATGTCTGGATTAGGATAAAGAGATAAAGATTTTGGAAGTGTGAAATCCACCCAAGGTGATTTACGAGGCCTTTTCAACACCTATATCACCACGGTATCTCTAGACCCTATATCAAATTCTATAGTTTTTTCCTCGAGAGAAAATCCTTACAAATTTCGTAGCAAACAAAAAGAACGATTTATGGACTAATATTTTATTATCACTTTCACTGAAGGTTTTTAATCTCGACATTTTTAATACTATATTATATAGATATAATTTGTTCTATGACTTGTAGAAAATTCCTATAGCTTCAGTTACATTGACCTTTTTTCTTCCTTGCTTCACTTTCTAAAATTTGCATTTCAATTGAGAATTCATCGAATTTATTCAGTTCATTCGAAAAAAGATGTCTATTTCTTTTGGATTCGCTTCGACTTTCTATTCTCCAAGAACAATATAATGTTTTTTATTTACTTTCTATATTTTCTTATCTATAATATCTTTAACTTTGGAATAATATCAATTTATACTCTGTCTAACAAAAGCCCTATTCTCGAGAACTTAATTCTCTCGTAAATATAATCTCGTTACACGTATTAGAATGATTTTTGTAATGCCGGGTGGGCTAATTAATTTTTCCCGCCCACTTGCTGAAATACATTTGGCAACTTCGTCATTGCGGTTGTCGTTTTGACATTGACATTGACATTGTCATTGTCATTCTTCTGTTATTCTGACATTTGTTGCAGTGGATGATCGTCGCATCCGGCACGTGAAATGAACATTTCCCCATGTCTGACAGCACTCGTCTGGGCCTGCTCCATTCTTGTCATTCAAGCTGAAAAGTAAGTGTTTTTCGATGAAGAATCGACAGCAGACTTCGCCATTCGTTGTCGTTGTGTTTCAGGAAAATGACGACAGCAAAAATATGTTTCTTTTATCTGAGCATAGACTTTGACATTGCTTTTTCTTCGAAAGATTATCATCTTTGTTTTTGTTATATCAAAAAATTCTGACATTATTTTTTATTGTTTTGAGATGACGATGACAAAGATTATTGTCGATGTATATATAGTTTAGCATTAGAATAAGTTGAACTTTTTAGGTTCTTACTATATCGAATCACCCCCTCGGATATGGAGGGCCTAAAGTGGCTCAATAAAGTGCAAGTCATGGACCATAAGTATAAGGTTGGTTAATTTAACGTATCAAATTAATTTCTATCACAAATTTAACATGTCGTTAGCTGTTTGATTTATTTTGTAGCGTATCTCTAGTTTGATTTGAGTTTACTTTTCTCGTGGAGAATCTCGAATTTTTCAAGGATAAAGTGAAATTTTTTCTATGTCATATGCAAAGTTGCTTGGATTTGAAACTTCGAGAAGTAGCGCTAGAAAAATAACGCTAGCAAAATAAAGATAGCGTATTAAGAGGGGGAAAAGAAAAAGACCTAGCGCCGAAAATGGAAACTGGAATGCGGCAAAAATTTGTAAGGAAGGGAAAGATTCACTCTTTCTCTCTGCGTCTCCCCAAAAATAGCGTTGTTTCCTCGCTTACGTCACAAATATAGAAGCGTGAAGCCTAACGAAATCGTAGCGTTTCGATTAGAAAGAGATAGGCATTGACAAAATGGGAATTGCTAGAATGACAATTTGATAATCCATATCGATTTGAAACTCAAATTGGCAATGAAGGAATAAGTTTTGAAGATTTTTTACAAAATAAGATTTGAAACAGTGTTCTAAATAAATCTAACGTGGTTAAGAATGGAATGATAGGATTTTTTACACTAATGACAATTCTTCATTCTTTGATAATGATTCTTATACAAGAGGATTTAGAAAAATGTCGCATATGAATGATTAGATAGGAACAAAAAGATCGAGTGGTTAAAATAAGTTACACAGAGATTTGAGGTTGCATTATGTGGAATTCATTCAATTTTCTTGTATGGATTTGACTTTAATAAAACAAAATAAACAATATAACTGTAAAATTTTTAAATATAAAATAATTAAGCTCGATTTCTGGAAAGAGGCCCGCCGACTAGGCGACCATGCGGATATTATGATCTCCGATAAAACTGCCTCTTTACTCGAAACTCAATTTCAAAGGCGGAACATCTCTTACGCGGTTACTGTATCTGACGTTGAAAAGTGAATATTTTCATTTATTTCTATACAATTTGAAACTTCAGGCTAATTATGAGAAACGAAGGCCATGTCTATGAGAAAAAGTCTTCATGGTTATCAAAGAGACTGAAAGACGATCCGATTTTAGATAGTGAACGTAAGAACTTATTCTAACAAAGGAAGGTTTTGAACTCGCCCTCGTACTTCATCATATAACATACGTGGTTGAAAAGCTTTCTGAATGTACATTCAATGAACTTTTCAACCACGTATGATAAATGACGAAGTGTGAGGATGAGGCCAAAACCTTCTCTTGTTAGATATTTTTGTTTTTCTTTGATTTGGTTATTTTAGCTGATACTGATCACTCCCATGTTGGAAAACTGAAGAAGGCCAAGTACCCCTTCGGAGACTACGCTGCTTATGCAGACATGATGAAGTACATGCGAACCATAGAGTTCTATTATCCGAATATTACCAAGTATCTACTTTTTTTAATAAATTTGAATAAAATTCAATTTTTAGGATCATAAGACTTGGTACCTCGCATGAGGGTAAACCTATAGAGGGGCTAAAGGTAAGAGTTTTATTCTTGATAATAAGAGCTTTAATGCATATGAATGGTTCTAATTCCATTGTTTGACTTAACTCTTTTCAATTTGAAACAAAAAGCTACAGTCAAACTTTAAGGTATTTAAAAGTGGAGTCATTTTTATGCTACATTCTTTATGGAAAGGTCAGAAGTCGTTTCAAAAATATCAATATGTTTAGATCGGATTTCCAAACGCTAGAGGAAAGCGGAAGCGAGCAATTTGGATCGATGGAAATATCCACGCAAGAGAATGGGCCAGCTCACACACAGCGTTATTCGCGATCAATCAAGTGCTTAAAAACGATCTTATATGTCAAGAAAAATATGGATTCAGCTAGTATCAGGCTATGGAAAAGATGAAATAATCACCTACTATCTGAACAACCTGGATTTCTACATCGTACCATGTCTGAATCCTGATGGTTATGAGTACACAAGGTCGTCGCCGATTCCGAGTGTAAGATAAAGACCATTTTAATTTGATTGGCAACGTTGTAAACCGCCTGACATGCGAAATAGTGTTGAAAAAGAAATCCTATCAGTTAATACCCTACCCTAACCGTACACTATTTCGCATGTCTTGATGTCGTGCGGTTTTCGAATAACCGACTTCCAAATTGTTTTACAACTTATCAATTACCTTCAGGTCCGTCTCTGGCGTAAAAACCGCTCGCCCGAAGTCTGCCGCCGCTCGTCTTGGGGGGGAGAGAAGTGTTGTCGAGGAGTCGATTTGAATCGGAACTTCCATTTCCACTGGGCTGAAACCGGGTCGTCGAGCGATCCATGCAGCAATATCTATCATGGGGATACCGTATTTAGCGAGCCTGAAGCATTGTAAGAATCGCAAGTATCCCATTAAGTATTGTTGATGCCGAAGTCTGAGGGGTCGAAAATGAGCGGGAAGAAAAAAAACGATTTTAGAGCCAGTCTCCCCTTTCGCGTGCTATTTCTCGCATTTCTAACCACTAAAAATGACTGCACCACTTTGCACGCGCCTCCCAGATTGCGGCATCAACAGTAGATAAATTTGATTCAGAGCTGTTCGGGACTTCCTCCACACATCAGAAATGCGAAGTCGTGTCGACGCGTTCATAACTCTGCATTCCTACGCCCAACTATGGATCTACCCGTACAGTCACCAAGAAGGAAACTACCCGGACGATGTGAACGATCTGAGAAGAACGGCAAGAAAAGCGATCACAAAATTGGCAAGGATGTACGGCACCCAATACAGGATGGGCACTGGAGCGGACACTTTGGGTTAGTTCAAACACCTCGTGCTATATACGCTTCCTTCGTTACATTGTTAAAATACGAAGAATTCAAGGAAAAACATAGCTCAGCAAACAATGCTAAATTTTAGCTAAAAAGTGATCAAAATTGTTAAGTCCGAAATTGGATAAATTTTAGCACCTGCTTCTGGAGGCTCTGATGACTGGGCGAAAGGAACACTGGGAGTGAAATACGTCTATTTGATTGAACTTAGACCGCAATTTGAATGTAAATTGGAAAATTCCGTTTTAAAATAATGAGAATCTAAATTTAGTATCGAATGGATTTATTCTGCATAAGAAAGAGCTCATACCAACCGCTATCGAAACTTTTGAAGGGTTTAAGGAGGTAATAATATAAAGAAACAAGAAATGTGTTGAATAATAAATTATATACAAGATTTCTCTATAGCATATAATTTCTAAATAACAGATGAAATATTTAGGCCTTTAAATAACGCGGGTTAAATTTTAGGTAATAGAGGCTGTACTAGAACATAATAATCTGAAGAGAGACCCAGTGACGAGGATATCACCGAATCAAAGGAAGAAGCAACTTTGTAGGCTAAAAACATTGGGTTAAAAATAAATAGGTAAATTTTAGATCGCTGGAGAATTCTGGGTCTGCCCTCATCAATTGGGCATAACTCTAGACACAACGATACGAGAACGCACGGAAAGAATAAGGGCGATAGTAAGTGAAATTTGATGGGTTTTGAAAAACTTAATATGAAAATAGTAAACCCAAGCAATGCTTCGATTTCGAATGCTATACCCTACTTATGATTATGGTATCACGACAGTGGTTCCCAAAAATTTGTTAAGTTTCAAGAGACTGAATGTCAAATATGGAATTTGTTTAAACTATTGCTTACGGAGTTCCCAGTTGATAAACCTATTAACACAATTCCATATATCGAAAATAAGAAAAAAATCTAAAAGCAGATTTTAAAAATTCAGTAGTTCACCTGGAGAAAACATTCTCGACCTACCGGCCCGGAATGTCTAGACTTCTGGCTCGATTGACCACGAGGTCGTCCTCGACGTCGACCTCAACTACGACCACAACACCCCCGACAGGAAAGCAGAAAACAATCCTAAGCCAGGACGAGAGAAGACGACTGCTGAAAATTAGACTGAATAAGTATTCGACGAAGGTTGGAAATTTTGATATTTCTATAGATCAATCAAACACATGTATAACGTTCAAAATATTCGACTATAGCTAGAGTTTATGCAAAATTATTAAGACGAAGTTCAAAAGCTGAATCAATTTTGGCTGATTGATAAAAACAATCTAGCTAATTTTAAAACATACCAAGTGTGAGGATTTTGCGAAAAAATTCGTATGATTAACAAAAATAGTATAGGAATTTTTTCTTAGAATTTTGAATGATAACTCAACGCAAAAAAATCGTGTTACTTAGCTCTGCAAGCATTCTTGAAATTTCATGAAACATACTCATTTCGACTATTTGGAAACCGTACGATCACGAGACATGAGACATGGCGCGAAATAGTATAGGGGGTTAGGGTAGGGTATGAGATGATAATTTTCTTTTCCCACACACTATTTCTCAATGTCTTGTGGTCTCTCGGTTTCCAATTTGCCCTCATTTTCAGTTGCCGGACTACAGCACTTCTGCAGAGTCAATCACTTCCACGACCCCACTCTATTCGTCCAGGGAAATCCGATGGTGGACCGTTTCCGGAGAACATATAAAGACAGCTTCTCAAGAGCTCATCAGATGGTCTTCAAAAGAGTCGTCAAAATCGACGTCTAAAGAAACCACAAGGCCTTCTCACGAGACATCTAAGCTGACGCCAAATTCGAAGGAAACTATTGTCGTTACGTCGTCAGGTATGAAATACTATAGCTAGTCTGAGATCTAATGAAAAATATAATGGGATTAAAGTTCAGAAGGAATGACTTGAGCTTAATTCATCCTAAATAAGTTATAACTAGATTTATGGTATTATTGATTGGGGAGAGCACGTCGATATTCAACAATTACGTTATGTTTCTTGTTTCTTTTCTACGCGACTCACTATTTCGCCCTTAAATTCGATTTCTAATTGCTGCTGCATGAATATCGACTTTCTCTCCAATCAACGATATTTCTAGACTTTATATGTAAAATATGATCGAGTATATGTGTCTTTTGATCTTCAGAAGTTCTAACCTCTTCATCCGAACTAATCGAAGGACCAACGACGCCAATTTCGTTGACATCATCTGAAATCTCGGTGTTAGAGTCGACGGAAGCCCCAAGAACTGGGGGAATCACGAGATTCTCCTTCTACACGAACAGGAAACCAGAATCCTTCATGGACCCGGAGTGTAGGGATATGAGGTGATATTTTTATGAGTTAATTTATGTCTTACTAATTAAAATTTATTTATGGTTGCCAATTATTCTTGGTAGTAAATATTTACCGAAATTCGATATTTGAAGTAAATTTTTCAAACTTATAGGTGATTCTTTTTAGGTATTCCTGCGGATTCTGGGTGAAACACAATGAAAAAGTATGCGAAGAACAAGAATCTTTTATGAAGGTGGCATTTATTTAAATAAATTTGAAAATTTAACAAACAAATAAATAATTTAGGCTCAATGCGCTTTCACTTGTCAATTCTGCATCTCAAAATTAGTCAATGCGGGTGCTCGTTAGCTTCACAAATTTAGGTATATTTTATTTTTTATTTTTTAAAATTTCTTTTGATTTAATAATATATATGTATGCCTTTCATATCATATTAGAGCCTTAATTTATCTTTATATAATTATTTTGTATATTAAATTTAATAAGGATCAGGTGAAGTTTTCATATATATGATTTTTATTAAAGTGATTCTTATTTTATTTTGAAATGTCTTAGGTTTTTACATGACTTTATCTTATATTCATAATTGTGTTGCTTGTAAAAATAGTCACTTTAGTACACTATTTACAATTAAGATCAAAGTTTAGTCTAGTTTATTCTTCTCTGAGTTTGAATCTTTCTAAATCTCACGAATTTCTGAAATTACCTAAGTTTGCCTTGCCTATTGATCGATTGTTTATCATATGAAAGCTTTAGGAGTGAATACAAAGGTTTGTACTGCCTAATGTTTTTGTCCAACGTCATTTCACAAAGTACGCTCAAACGTCGAGCAAGTTCGATTTTTCCATAATATAAGTGAAATGGTGCATTTTCCTTGTTTTTTGCTTGTTTTAGGATATTTTAAGTTTTAAAATCCGTGAAGTCTACTTATTCGTTTCATGACTGCATAACGCCATATCGCAGTCTATACAATTACTCTTCGTTTTTACCTCTTTCAATTTTTGAAATATGTTCTTAGATTAGTTTAGCAATAAAATTATTTATTTCGAACAACTGAATTAAATTAATAAGTTATTAAATATTGCACAAAAATAATCAAATATAAAAACTGAGTGGTGTACTTCCCTAGTTGACTGTGAAAGCTAGGAAATGGAATAAGTTTTCAAGTCAACAGGGACTAATTTTGTATAATTAAAAATATAATTGCGCTAATTAAATCGGTGATTATTGCTAATGCAGTAGTTTTGGATCGAAGTTTTTGAGAGGAATGTAACATGAATTGGAATAACCGTAAGGTATAAGATATAATGCACGATTTTGAGAATATTTTAGATAAATTAAAAATGAGATAGGCACACATATTTGGGAAAGCCCAATGGCGGACTAAAGTTTGTTTGAAAAATAAAAGGAAAGGTGAATGAGGCAAGAAATGGAATCTCAAGGGGTTCTAAAACGCGAAATAAATCAATTACAACAAACATCCTAAGTTCACAATGAATTTGCAACCACTTAGACATTTATGGAAAATCGTCTGATCAAATAAGAGCGTAAAATATAGGATCTAAGCCCAGTAACTCTGAAGCTTATTCCGATTTTTGCAAATTCACCGCGATTTTAGGGTTTATATTTTCTTGGCTAGGTTAAATCGTCGGAAGAAGTAATTGGCGACGACGACGGCTTGGACGACCGTCAGAGCGACGAGAACTCCGAAAACGGCGATGAGGGTCAGTCGCGCCATGCAAAGTTGACCGGGGAGCTAGAATTTATCGATTTACTGACTTTCTTCGTTTAAATAATTACCGTAATCTCAACCTCCTCCTGGGCTTCCTCTTTGATAAAATCAAGCGCTGACGCCCGAGCCAAACTGACCGGCTCTGCGACCTGAGAATCATTAAATTTTCATGATGTTCCCGAAATTTCCCTACCTGCTGAAGAGGATCAATAATGACGATGGATGTCATGGACTTGGAGTATCGTGGGACGATGTATCGACCGGTTTCGAATTCATCAACTCCATTGTCGACCTCTCGTTTCTTCCTTCCCCAAGACTGCTTCTGACCCTCGTTCGTGGCGCATTCAACCTGGAAGTTCATTATTTGGCCTTTTTATTTCACACCCACTTTTTGAGGGGAGAGTAGGGAAGGGAGGTAGGGGAAAAGTAAAAAAAAATGAGTGTGGGTGTGGAATACAAGAGGCCCATTATTTTCTCATTTTGACGTGATTAAACCAAATATTCCATTGGTCTGTATGAAATTAGGCTATTCACAATAAAAATAGCTTTCCCCACAATTTTCGTGAAACATACCGGCATGCAGTCGCCCTTGCAGATCTCGACTTCACAAGTGATTCGAATCGACGATGAGCTATCGAATCGGAAAGCCTGCATTTTCGTAACTTTCACAGCTGATTTCTTGACTTCGATCGGACCGGGAATCAATTTCTGAGCCACTGCGGGTGTTGGGCATCTGAGCTTTGGTTTATTCTGGGTAAATTCGATGGGCTCTCCTACCCCGATTCGATCAATTTCAGCTTCTCAGCAGCGTTCTTCGATCCGACTCCCGGAGCGGCGAAGCACTCCTTGACGAAGAAGTCGAGTTCGTCGTCCATGGCCATGATTTCCCATCGCAGTTCAAGAATGTCACCCAATTTGGCCTGAACATTCAACTTATTTCGAATTTTTCCTAGTTTTAAGCTTACCTGAACCAACGGATTCTCTCCCTCCGCAGTCAAAATCTGCATAAGCACTGGATTTCCAAGTTCAATTTTGCCCTTAGGCTGGATCAGATTGGCTTCGGGGCCGCTAAAAGTCTTTCCTGATCAAAGCTTCTTGATCCTTCTTACTTGACAGTCAAATTGTATCCAGCCTGGACTTTGCCTCCCAGCATCGAGGAATAATCGCATGAGACCTCATAAAGCTGATCCATCGACGTGACAAGTCCAGGAATGCCCAGATTGTTGGTTTGAATGACCACTGTGGTCTTGTAGGTGCCATTCAACTAAATTTTAAGGTCACTTGGGATTTCAGAAGCTATTTTTGATACCAAGTCGACCAATCCACAGTCCTTCGAATCGGCTTCACGCTTCTGTCGGAAGTCATCAGGATGAATGACGTCCTTCACGAGCTCAGCCTTTTCAGAGGTCTTGCCATTAGGGTCCTAAAATATTGTTGTAAGTCCCTGAGATACGAAGTCTTGAAGACAGATATTAAAACGAGGATAGAGCTAAGAAGGGAAGATTTTCAAGCTTTTCTATCTTACTCTTTAATGAACTTGTATGACGCGCTTGAATGAATATTTTGGGCATTTCAAAGTCATCGGATATTTGTATTATTGGTTGAGGAGAACGCGTCGATATCAAAAATTGCACTATTCTTTTCGTTTCTCTTCTATGAAACTCACTATTTCGCCCTTAAATTCGATTTATAATTGCTGCTGCATGAATATCGACTTTCTCTCCAATCAACAATATAATGGCTCAATCGGTTCCAATTCCTAATATTCAAACCTCACACTCTACTACTCTTAAGCAAAGTTATCTCAGATTCAGTTAGATGAAAAGGAACAAAGAATACCTTCTTCTCCTTCTCATTTTCTTTCTTGTGGTTCTCTTCTTCCATCTCGTCGAGAGTGATGGGTCGCATGCCAAAGTCCTTAGGCAGACCGAGCACGAGGGTGGCAGAGTTCGAGTTGGCAACCTCCACTCGACAAGTGTCGAACTTGTTCTTCACAAACATCACACCCGAGAATTGCTCCTCGTTGTTCACTTGGACCTGAATTTTGAATGTCAATTCCAATATCTCTAAATCGCCATCTTATGAATTCTCGTCTGTATGTTTTAAGCGTAATCATGATGAGACTAAATAAATTCCCGGTAATAATTACTCGATTTAGGATTATGATATAACGTCAAAATGTTCTCGATCTGTTTCTCAATGTACACCACCATTTTAATGACCTATGGAACTTGCGCTATATAACTAATGAGTTCGATCGAATCACCTTGATTCCTTCATAGTTGCAAATAGTCGTGATCGCTTCGGGAGGTACGGCAACTGGGGGACCGATCGGAACGGTGCTCTCGGGCTTGCGTCTATGCTCGGTAGCCTTGATGCTTGGCTTCTTCTAAACACATGCGTTGTTTGCTTTTATGCCAATTTTCCGATTCATACGCTCTTCTTGGTAGCATTGACGGTCTCCTTCCTGCCTTTCTTGGTCGACACGTTTCCGGGGGCCTTGTGCACCGTCTCAGGCACGTTAGCAGCTGCAGAGACGCCGGTGTCGACCTCCTAAAATTGCAAATTATTTTCCTATATATATATATATTTTTTTTTAAATGATGACGTTGAGAAGTACCTTTTCACCAGTAGACTCAAACAAATGGAAAGTTATGATATTGCTGATTGGAGAGAACGTTGATATTCAACAAATTACGTTATTTGTTTCTCGCTTCTCTTCTACGCGACTCACTATTTCGCTCTAAGTTCGATTTCTAATTGCTGCTGCATGAATATAGAGTTTCTCGCCAATCAGCAACAATTCTCTTCAGATTACAGTAATCCCCATACCTTGATAACGCAGAGATTTTTGTAGAAGTCGACATGCTCGTTGACTTCGGCATCTCCGTCAATCGCGTCGAACACATCACAGTGACCAGAACGACGATTGTAGTTCACACCGGCGCATCTGAACTCTTCTTGTTCTTTTCTCAATAAATTGTATCTTTCTTATTATTCATCTCATATTTTCAGATTCATTAAATTTAGTAAATCTTCGAATTATGTTACTTTTTGTTGAAACATGAGTTCTCAAGATCTTATAATCTCCATTGTCTCTGAGATGAGCCCTTGCAAAGAAAGGGGGGAAAGGGGTACCCGCGAGCCTTAGCTATGTGCCTTCTCGCTTTTACTTTTCGCTTTCTGCTCCCTCTTATTTCTCTCTAGTCTCGATGCGTGCGTCTCGCAGATTATAGACGCAGAGTGCATATGACAAGGTTCATCTCGAGGACAGTGGAGAGTAGACCCCAACGGCTTAGAAGAACTAATAAAGAAAATACAATAATTTTCTATTCATTGTCTCAAAACCTATAAAGTTTCCAACTCACGTCGGATTTCCGGCACAAACTTCCAAGCAGGAATTGAGAGAGACGATTTTGTAGATCTTCGACGGAATGCCCTTCTGCTTGGTGTAGAGATAGCGCGAGAACAAGGCCTCCTCCTGCCGGGTAGAGCAATCGGCCTCCGCTAGAGGTAGAGCGAAAATTAGCATAGGTAACGAAAACAACCGACTCATCACTCAACATTCGATTAGTAGAGATAAGTGGAAATTGCAAGAGCTTTCGATCATGTGCCCGTGATTTTCAAGTTGAATAGGTCTAATTTTCTATGTTTCATACGATTTTGGGAAGTGGAGATTATCTTGAGACTACAATGACAAGGACCTCAACTTTTCAAAATGACTATTATCATTGATACTTGCAAAAATAAACGCAGACAGATATAATAATTATGTGGAGTTACAATGTTGTTTTACTAGTGAAATTTCTCAAAACTTATGCAATTGTTCATTATGTTACCGCTTGCATGATCATGTCAAATTATT
>LIAE01007150.1:53422-98406 GCA_002287525.1 Diploscapter pachys
AGGGGACAGGGAGAAGCATCTTAAATGGGGCAATTAGCTGGGGGTAATTAGGATAATTAAATATGCTAATTACTTATTCATGCAATCCTTCACAGTCTTGCCCTCCTCTTTGAGGACGTGCAAGTCGCCCTCACCCTCTGGCAAAGCAGCGTTAATGGTTCGGACGGCCTAAATGTTTGGTACACGATTAAATTGAAAGAAGAATTAGGAGTTTGCCTTCAAATGAGTTCCAGCCGGACATTTCTCCTCCTTCAGATGACAGGCGACGTCGAAGTAGTCTACCTGAATGTTGGAATTTTGAAAGTATTGAGATTTTAGGTTATGGCTCAAAGTAATGAGATATTGTTCTGATCAAACGAAGTGATAGATCGTGTATTGAAAAAATAGCGAGAAGAGGTGAGAGAGACACAGAGGAAATTGTGTACCACTCTTTTAATTGTCCTCACTGATTCTCTTTTTCTAGCATTCTGCCTCCCTCTTTGCGGTATAGTCGTGACGCGCAATATACGCGCATTTCTCACAAGGCTATTTTTGACACACGAACTGTCACTTCATTTGACCAGCACAATAGTGAGCCGCGTGGTCTGTTGGGAGCAAAATAATCAAAATATGTATTTATAGCTGTGAGAAGACAATGATATTTACCTGGAACTCCTCTCCCTCAGGAATGAACAAATCCGGTTTGGTCATTCTGGTTTCGGCATTCAGGATGCATTCCTGTTCGTTGTAGTAGTACATCACTGACTTGCATTCGAAGTTTTCTCCGGTTTCGGGGGGAGGGCTTAATTTTTTGATATTACCTTAGAAGTTATATAATCTAGTCACTATGCCAAATATCATGAGACAATTTATATAGGATTTTTTGCTTCATATTCTAGGTTTCATACTTAGTGCACTGATCCAAACACATCGTGACCGATGGTACGTTCTCCATGACGAAGGCAGCGAATCCGACCAAGATCATCTGAGGAACACGAACGAACGAAGGCACGTTCCTGCATGTGTTTGGAGAGGCAAAGCACTTCTTCTCGTAGTAGGTGAATCCCTCAGTCGCAATGAGGTCAGCACGACCCAGGGGCTTCGACCGCTCGTCAGAAAGAATGCACGTCCGAGACACGTTGTTGTACATGAACGATTTGCAGTTGAAGTCGTTGGCCTGAAATGTTAGGGTAATTTGCAATCCACAATACAGCAGAAGCTCCATTATCATTCGAATTTTAGATTTCACTCATACGAGATTTTTAGAAACGTATTGAATTTTCATCTTCCCTCATCTAAACATAATATTTTTCATGATTGAGGTCAATTTTTAAATAAGTTCCAAGTTTCATCAAGCTGCATAATGGATTAAGTAACTTTAGCCCGTATCTAACCTTCGGTTCAATAGGCAAAATCGAAGCATTCACTTTAAAACCCACCGTCAACGATAGTCTCTGGGTACAGAGCGACTGGCAGGAGTCCAAGTCGACATTGATGATTCGATCCAATTCGTTCTTCAGTTGCTTGCCCTCCACGGCAATGTACTGGGTGATATAAGGGGCGTAGCATTGTGCTGAAATTCAGGAATTAAAAATAAATAAATAAAAAGCTGATGTTTTTTTGTAATTCTTACATCCAGCGCAATTATTGTCCATGTAAATGACGGTGTCCTCGACTTCATCCACGAAGAGATCGGGTCTGGAAATGTATAAGTTATAAAATGAGCAGTACTATTTTAGTTGAGAGCACTTTTCTACCAAACAAAACCGATGGCAAAGTACTGATTATATAATGTTCAGCCATACCGGTCCAATCGATCCTCAGTATTCAGAATGCATTCTTGATCGACTGGGTAATACATAACGGACTCGCACTCGAAGCCGAACGTATCGAATGAGTTCAGGCAGGCTGCCATGCAGATCTGAATTTTGTGTCACATTTTTATCCTAGGTTCAGATTTACCTGGATATTATCTGCAGGCACGACTTCACGAGCAAACCCAACCAAGATTTTCTGTTCAAAGACATCAAAGTGGAAGGGCGAAGAGCAGACACGATCGCTCTAAATTTAATCTCGCATTTTATTGTGAAGAAATATTTGTTTTATGTTATTATTTTTCTATATACAGTCATATTTCTGATTGTTTCCTCTCAAAAATTCCTATACTATCTCATTTCCTTTCCGACTTTATCTTCGCTACATGATCGAGTGTGTGTGTGTGTATGGAAAGAACTTGATAGCCAAAAGAATTTAGGCCAATGGGAGAAATAGCATGGATGAGAGAAAAAAGAAAAGATATAAGGAATCCGAGAGAAGACAAAGAATATCTGCGAAATATCGCGCAGCAGGGTTATTTTAGACGAGCGCATTCCTTAACTTTAAAGTTAGACATTGATTGTTGGATTTGAATGAATAAGTTACAGATTTTTGGGTGGAATGTTAAAATTTTTAAATTGACCGCTAAGGCTCAAGTGTTCGTATAAATATACAAATATAATAATAATGAATCTTATATAACTAACTCAATTAGTATATTATATAATTGAGATATATAATTCCTTACCTTCACACAACTCTTCGTCAGAACATTGTTTCCCACTGAAGGACTGCCCTTTCCCTCTGCTAACAAGGCACAGTTGGCATTTGAATAAGAAACGCCGTGGCAATCCTAAATTAAAATTAGCATAAGTTATTAATATAGGTAAGTTACAAGTGAAGTGGCGCATAGGTCGGTGCAAGCTCCCATGTTCTCAGCTGGTAGAGTCCGTAATTGAGCACCAGTCGATGCATTATGCTGTAGTAGAAAGACGGTTTGGGAATCCAGAGGGCATATTGACACCGATGCTAAATTTAAAGTATATTAAATAAAAACAGATGTTTCAACTAGATAGAGCACAGTTAAAGAAAATATACGATCTGGTTGTATAACACCAATGACATTAAGCATTGATTTAAATAGTGAATTATAATTAGATTCCTACGTATAGACTGTGAAAGTCCAACGGCGAAAACAGCCGTTGAAAGAATGAAGGTGCGGAGCATTTGCGGATCCGCTTAAATCCTGAGTTGATCCGCCTTGTTCCGGATAAACTTCTTTGCCGATCCCCGGATCTTCCTTTAGTAAGCCTTCAGACCGATCAAATCACCCGGAACTTGTCACCAGCGCTGAGAACAGGGACCCTGAAAATTTGTCTTTTCGGAGATTTAAATAAATTAACATGTGTCAGATTAAATGACGACAATGCATAGATTTTGTGTCCAAATGTTGAATTGGACTGATCAATCGCATATATAGAAATAACTTATGTAAAAAGGATGCGAGGAATTATGTCTCATGAAATGACATGACTAAGTTTAGAATCAGTAGGATAGTCTGATCGTTGCGTGTAATTCATAATATAAGCGTAAATAAATTTAATCAAGCTATGGTATTCGACAATGATATTAACAAAGCGATAGAGACAGGGAAAGTTCTCTCGCGCGGGGGCAAACTTGTAACAACATGAGCAAACTGGTTTAACGCTGGTCAAGACATGCACTTGGCGCACATGATTCTTGTGATTCATAAAGAGATCTAAGGAATTATAAGATTTTCGAAGGAGACTCCATAAATCCAGTGAAAGTCTCCCCCTTTCATCATACGACAAGCCGAATTCTTGAAACCCCACCAGAAAAAAGCCGGACTTTTCCGGATTCGGACGAAAAAACGACTAACGGTCTAGCTTTTACATATGAATGAGGAGATATCCATATATGGAAAAGAAGGAATGAAGTGAAATGAACATGCTATTTCTCGAGGATTTTGGAAGATATCTAACGAGAAGCTTGGAACGGAGAGAAAATTTAGATAAAAAGAGGTATTTAAAATGATAATATAGAGAAATGTTATTTAAACCAGTTCATAGTATACAAAAAGGAACAAAATACTGAAAGAGTAGTGGTTACTGGAAATTTTTAAAACATAAAGTAAAAGATAAGACGATAAAAATTCATCAAGAGGTGATTAATTATGCGTGAAAAAACTCGTTCTATGACGTATCCATGACCAGACGGGAATAATGCAAGCCAAGCTATGCTTGATCATGGGATGAATAGGCAGATAGAGGAAATCACCGTTCGGAAGAATGCAAGTAGGAATTCCTACGGGTTTTGAGATAGGAGATTCTCGCTTCAGAACTACGTCACAGCAATGAATATGAATCTAGAAGTTCTTGAAGGGATAGAAAAACAGATGGAAATGTGAACATGTTTTGAAAATAGATAGGATCAAAAATAAATAAGATAATTGTTAAAGAACTGAGACTGGCTACCTTAAAACATAGAAGTTACTAAGTAGATCAAATATTTTTATCAACTAAGTCTCGGGATTTAGCCTGATTGAATGGGATTCTATTATAATAATAATAATAATAATTCTTGATTCAGTTAAAAATGAAGATCATAATAAATTTAGAAATAAAAATGAAGTTCCTTATAGATCGATTGCTTCGAGACAATAGATCGTAGAAAATGGGATCCAAGGAATTCGATTTCATTCGGCTGTAAAATGGCTTTGGAATCCGAGAGGATAAAAGGGGATTAGTGAAAGGGATATACAGTAATCGATATAGTCGAAAACATCGCAAATGCAAACCTTAGAGGCAGAAATTTGAAATTTTGAATTAAATGCCTGAAAAAAACCTTTTTTCAGGAAATTTTATATCAAAAGTCCTTATAATAGGCCAGATTTTCGAAATCCGTATATGAAGAATAAATCAATTTAGCCAATTTGGTCAAGTGTCTTGGAAAAGGTTGCAAAACTTGTGAACGCACTCGTCGTGCGAAAACGCAAACAGCGTCTATTTTGTTGCCTTTTTTCGAGCTACGGTAAATATGTTGCATCACCGTCATCTGGATCGAGAGTGTAGTTTCAACATGACACAGTTATAGATTTTGTATATATGTAAATCGATCTTCCGAGTTTTTTGGGTAAATAGTAAGTTTAGGAACGAACTTTTAATAGACCGACGCTTAAAAATAGAAAAATTACATAAAGTTCTGGAAACTTGGAGAAAAATCGAAATAACTTCTAGAACAATGCGGGACGCATCTTTACTAATCAACAACAATATCCACAGCCCAAAAATGATAGCCATCTCTGACCTGGTAAGGAATGGAAAGTGAAAAGCGAAAGAGAAGATCAGAAAGTCCTGAAATAGTCCGTAAAATCGAGAGAAAAAAGAAACAACGGATGAGATAATGAAAATCCTGCAAAGACCTTGAGATTACTCGGGTGATACGAGAAATATGCAAGTGTCGGGGATATCGTAGCGCAAAAAGTCGATATATTCGATATTATGGATATGTTCAAGGAATAACGAATAGAGGAGAGGAAAGAAGAGTTTGTAAAGCATTGTGGTACTTGTAGTACTCGGATAAGAGGAAGATAAGCTTAAAAATGGGTTGGAAAGAAAATATCATTAGATTTCGAAGATATCAACTTTTGCATAAAATAAACAATAGATTAGTCCCATCTGTAATCGCGTTATTAAAAATTGTTCCAAATACAACAGATGGCCAATTTCTTTCTAAAGATAACGTAATTTATAGGCCTTTTGAGTTCAAGTTTTCCAATCCCAGCAAAATGACGCTTCGCGCCAAATTTCAACAGGATAAATTGGGGATTCCAGATATCTCTGAACGCATGTCTCACATCATAAGTGAACCAAGGAATCCAGAGATGGAGAAGCTTGAAATGACGCATAGGGGAAAAATCGGGTATGAGATATCCGGAGAGTTAGATATAGGCATGACTCATCGCTAAGATTATCATAGATCATTTAGGGATAAATATTTCGAGACATTACTCTTAAGAACGATAAAACACGAGCAGCTATCATTAATCAAAGAGTGTAGCAATACCTCAATTTTCAAGAAACCTATGAGTTCAATAAAATTTAGCAACATTGATTAATTATCAAGTTGACCCAAAATTTCGCATTGACTGTGCGAATTTGCTGCATAAAGCGAAATGAAAGTGATAATGACCGGATATCTGAAATCCACGACACCATCAACTATGAAAAAGAAAATCTGTGAGATGCTGCCCCAGAAAGGCTAATATCATTGGGTAATAGATATCGGGGAGTTTCGAGAGGATCGAGAGAAATCAGGAGAGAGGATATATTGATGTGGCGATATAGAGGAACACATACACGCACACACATACAAAGGAGAAGAGTGCTAATTAGGCCAGGCAAAAGTGAAGAACCCAAGTGGTTCTGATCGGGGGCGGCGGGAGACGACGACGACGCGCTTTTTGACCGAGATTCCCGACAGATATCCGAGAGATAAAAGGGGGGAATAAAAGAAATCTCCCAACCCAGCAAAATGAGGCAAGAGTTAAATCACCTACAGGTCGAGAGAGAGGGAGAGAGTGAAAGTTTATCACGCAAAAAAATGGAAAGTCCCACCGATGAAACCCAGGATAAGTCCGGTTTTATCCAAGAAAAATTGATATTTAGAGAATTTGTTGGGAATATGAACTTTTCGAACAAAAAACGTCTTTAAAAATAGACTTCTGAGAGGTTTCATGGACATAGGAATTTTTAATGAAGATAATGTAAATGATCGAGATTGTATTGAGGAAGTGTTGAGGATGATTTCAAGCAGGAAGAGTGGCGCTTTGAAAAAGCCACACATCCGGAAAATCCGGATATCGGAAGGGTTTAAAGAATGTGCAGTTGTGAATAGGAAGAATCGACGTGAAAGGAAATGAAAGTGTAAAGAGACAGTGAACTTAGGGGGAAAGGGTCAAATAGGGCCTTTCTAGGAATGATAGACTTAGGACTTCTTGGGATAAGGACTTGATAGAGAGAAAGAGGAATGGATAAAGACTAGGGAAATCCACGAGATATTAGAAGATTTAGAACACACGAACACGTCGAGTGAAAGCAGGAAAAGTAGGCGCGTTAAATGGAGTAAAAGGCGATTTGTTAAGGTCTCCCTCGAGAATTTTTGCAAGAAAGTTTAGGGAAAGTTTGGTTTATTCTGATCGATAGAATTTAGACGAAATTTTGTCTGCATTTTACGGCAGAGTTCAGTGATTTCGTGATGATAGAATTTTTAGATAACGGGAAATTATTCGTTGCATGATAGGGGCATAGCTGAATCTAACAATATAACGCTATCCAAATTGACAATGATTTGATGTTCGAAATTTTTGATGCTTATGAAACTTAAATAAAACTTGTCAAGATATGAAGTTTATCGCCTCACTCTATCACACACTATTTTGTCCGAACAAGACTTCATTCATCTATAATTTCGAAACTTATTTTACTCACTCTATGCGCTATAGCGGGCGTTCAATTCTCGAAGGTGCAAAGTGGGGTATGCCTTTGTGGACGGAGCCTAATGTGCAGCGGAACAGTGTCCGGATTTACGAAACTCCCAAAACCTTTCCTATAGGAACCTCTCAGCGAGAAGAAGGTTCCTATAGGAAGGTTTCGAAAGTTCCGAGAGTTTCCTGGATCCTGACACAGAGCAGGTAACAGCAGAAGCAGCTGCGTTGCTGCGCTGTGCATTAGGCTCCACCCACAAAAGCATACCCCACTTTGCACCTCCAAAAATTAAACGCCTACAATTACAAGTCAAGGGCATTGTAATCCCGATAGAGATAACGGTACATTCGTTCATAGAGCAGCAGTGATATTACGTCTCATCCAATATGTCCTTGACACCGGCACATCTCGGTAGCAGTAACTTTCGACCAGTCACCTAAGACACTGAAGGAACGATTCAACGAATGAATGACCCCTATCGACTATGTCTGAAGAGGGGATACCGATAAGGACGATAGAACAATCGAGGAGATATTCTTCAGATAAATTGATAACGGGAAGCCCCAAAAGATATGGGGAGTCAATTCTTCCCTATTTGGTTTAGTGTATCGGGATTTTGAATATGTTTTCGCTTAAAAATATGATAATCTTACAAATGGTATATATCGTCCAGATATTTCAATACTCATTGAAATAATAATTTCTCGGTAAAACTCGCAGTTTATTGAAAACGATTAGTGCAAATGATTTATGCATTGGTAGCGCATTTCAAATAATTTCGAACTTTCGCAATACTTATCGGCGATTTCAGTGGTGGACCGGTGTCGGCTCTTTCAAATTTCAGAGTCGGAATTTTCCCGTAGTCATAGTCAACTTCTGCTCTTAACTGTGTTGATCTTCGAGTTCGAAATAATCAAGAAAAATATAATTCGTTATCAATTTCATCTTATAGGACTTTCCCTGATAAAAAACGCTCCAATTCTCAGACATTTGTTAATTTTTTGGGCCAAATTTACTTTTGATCAAAAATTTTCTAAATAACGCTGTCCCCATTTATTTTCATGATTTACTACTTTCTATTCTGAAATAATTTCCTTGTTTATACTTAAAGGATTTTATGATTGGCTAGCTTCTAATCATATGCTTTATCACAAACTAAGAAACCAGACTGCATATAAAGACAATAACTGATAAGAGAAAAGACTAGAAACGTCTAAATTCTTAGGCCTTTGTCTGAGTCTATCACTTGGTTGTGAACGTACTAAATTGTCATCTCGTACCAATTAATAAAGTTATTTTTACTAAACGTTAGTTTAGGCTCAGACTTAAACTTCCAATTTTCTGCCACTTTAGTTGCTTTCTTCATTATTATCAGTCTGCTTATTTAACTAAATATTAATAAATCCAAAGCTACTTTCTAGTTTGTATTCAGACTATTCAACCTTTAAATGTACATTGATGTAAGTTTAAATAATCCGAGTTTTTTCATAATAATGAGTTTAGAAAACCATGCCTGAGGTCGATTACGGTCAATTTGAGTTAAAACAGAATTTTCTGATATTCCTAGGATTTTTACCGGTACTATTGTTTCTGATAGGATTTTGTTGCGGATATCTTTATAACAGTTCGGATAAATCGAATGAGCCAATAACTCTAAAATTCTCACCTCCATCTTCAGAAAAATCTCCGCTGATACAAAATTACGTGTAATTATCTCATTTTAATTCAGTTTAATTTAAATGACAGATCTATAAATTAAATAGTCAAATGTATATTTAAAATGTAGACACGTTAAACTCTAACTGCCAAGCTATTGACGTGTACAAATAAAGATTTATTTTTAAGTCTATATGCGTTTCTAATTTAAAATCGTCAATCTAATAGTCCATAGCTCTAGAACGAAAGCTAAAGAATCAGTGATAAAGAGAACCGATAAAGAATGTCTACGAGACACTACTTCGTGTTTTTGCTTATCAATATAAAAAAAGAAAAAAAAGACCAGACAGTTTTATTTACCCGTAAATAGATAACAAAATGATTAATTCAGAGCAATGTCATAATAATAATTTTACATATGAAAATATGATTAGCTTGTTCATGCTGCAAATATTTCATGTATCCAATTTTACTCAAATCTGCGAATTTCACTCACGAGCGTACTAAACAAAGAAGCGAGAGAAAGAGAAATAGCATAAAAAGTTTTACAGAGCCTCGTGGGAAAAAGAAAAGGACGAAGACGAAAGAGCATTGTGTGTGTCGTGTATTCACACGAATCGTGTGAGAATCTGCAGCCCTGATTTCATTCTGATATGACGTCCTGGAAGATGTTTTCGTTTCCACTGTCCGGGCTTGTGCAGATTCCATCCACATTCGCATACGGAGGGCAACACTGTGGCTCATTACATCTTGAGGATAGTAAGGCTTCAGGTCTAAATCATTGTCTTTATATTTGATTCCGGGGCTAAATCTAACCTGGTGCAGACTTTTCCATCGCAAAACCGATTGTTGGATAGAATAGTTCGACAGAGTTTGTCTACAGGACACGCCTCGAAATTGCATGCGTCAAACTGTTGACGACGGCCTCTGAAAATATGAAACAATAAATTCAAGCTCATCTTTGTCAAATAAAAAAGTATTGAACCAAAAATCTAGTTAAGCCTGAGGCTTATCTCATTTTTCTATAATTTAAACATTTTCGATGATTGTTTATGAGTGAAGATTGTCAATTGTTCTTACGTGCAAGATTTAGTTTTACATAACCGGATTCGAGACTTTACGCCACAACCACCGCAAGACCGTGAACAACGAGACCACTCGCCCCAATCCGCCCAAATATTCGTTCCCTCAACAGTTGTTGGGGGTGCTTAATATTGTTATTTATCATCTACATGGCTTAATATCGAAGTTATTTAATATAATTTAATTCATATTACGTAGATCAAATATCATCGGTTTACATGCAATTTTTCATAAGTGTTTCTGAAACTTAATTTTAAAAAAAAAATATATATATATAATCTAATGGTAAACCTATTTTGACCAAAGAACTAATATTTCGTGTTATTGAATCTCTCATAAGTTTTCTTATGACATAAATTAAATTAAAAGTTTTGTTGCTAATTTTCTTACGAGTAGTCGTGATCACTATAGGTGTGGGCGTGGCTCTTGGGGGTGCGTTTGCTGTAAATTCTTTTGTCTTCGGGGAGTAAAATTTAGATTTACTAGATCGTATCTGCATCTTGAAACCGATATCGCCGCCATAGATTGAGTTGAATATGATTAATGCATGGTTAATTTCAGAAACGAAGGATTCTTCAGGCTTTATATTGCAGCAGAATCTGAAGTCGGAAAGATCATGGTGAAAATTATATGACTAAAATTTTAATATTATCAACTAGTTATTTAATAGCTTCAGACCTAAGGAGCACTTTCGTCAGGCGAAGAAAATATACGGGGGTAGGTCGCATAAGCGAAATTTATGTTATGATTTCATCATGAATGGAGAAAATTTGTGTAAATTTTAGATTAGAGGTACAAAATTGCATAGCAAGTATTATAAAGGGTAGATCGCAAGTGATCGCTGACGATCGCCCTACCTAGGTCTGAGTAGTTTTGACAAAAAGAAAGTATACCTGATTCCAGTATTCCTTAAGTCCTTGGATAATTTCAATTCAACATAATCCGAACATGTATCTTTGCAAATCAGGCTAAATTCATCGATAAACTGCATTTCGATTCGGGTACCAGGGGTTGTCTAAATTTGACAAATAAAGATTTTAATAAAACAGCAAGAAACAATCCTACTTCAATGAGCCAGGAGCATTTCTGGTGAGCTCTATATTCGGTATCTGGAAATCCTGGGGATTCAATAGTTTGCCAATTTTCATCAGCCGTCAAAATTCCACCGCATTTTGCTCCTGCAAGATAGAATTTTTAAGCTACTAGAAAAGGTAAGGATTTGTTCAAGTTTAAATCGGTTATTTGGAAGCCACGAGATCACGAGACACGAGACACGGCATGAAATATAGTATAGAGTTAGGGTAGGGTATGAGATGATAATTTTCTTTTCTCACACACTATCTCTCAATATCTCGTGATCTCGCGGTTTCCAGGTGGCCGTTTAAATCAAATTTGCTCGAATTTGTTCAAGATTTGCTATTGAAGTTGATGGAAACAAACTTCTCGGGGGTTCATTAGTCTCACAGGTTCCAGCCAAACCATTCGGGCAGATGCAGGAAGAGCAATCGTTCGGGTGGGGGTAGCCTCCGTGCAAACAATTTGGAGTTGACTCACCTCGGCAATTCTCTAATTAAATTGAATTTAGGATGTTTTCAAAAATGTCCACTTATTCTTAAGTTTAACTGCATTAAAGATAGTGTATTCAAGTAAAAGGTATTTCAGAAATATTTAAGGTTATGCTATGTTTTGAAATTCAGAACGTTATTATATATTGATTTTAAATAATTAATTAATTAAAAGCAGATATGTTTTAAATATAGAAATAATGTATTACTTCGACAATAAGCCTTATTGATGATCCCGACATCGTAGAACGTTAAAGCATCCCTCTGTCCAATAGTACGCTGATAAAATGGGTCTCTGAAATTCCATTTTACAAAAAGATATTCTAGAATAATGTTTTGCCTTGTTTTAATCGTTAGACTTTTCTCGTTAACGCTAAATGCGTTACCGCCGTAGTGAAGTATGCTCCCGAGATCGTATGGTATGCCGAGGGTATCTATTTCCTGAAAATTCATGTTTCAGAGTTTTATAAGATTTATAAACATAATATAGACTTGTCGTTCTAAATTATTTTAAAAAATATTTTAAAATCCTACCTTATCATGTTGATCAAAATTCTCAGTGTAGGTCGTCAGAATAAAGTCCCTTTCAATTTCAATGTATGCAAGGGCATCTGGTCGACTGTGCTCATGCCACAATCCAAGAGAATGTGCAATTTCGTGCTGGACTATTCCGATCTATAATTATTATTTAGTTACCGAATTATCTAAATTAATTAGGGCAATTACCTTGTCACAGCCATAACCTATCGATATGCCTTGACGACCACCTTTACGGCCTATCATGGAGTAACATCTAAGTCCATAGATTATTTAAGATCATGATGCAAAATATGAGTGTTTTGTTTCTTTTTGTATAACAGTATATTCTTTTTAATTCCTTACCCCTGCCCGTAGAAAAATTCCAAATAATCCTCTCCTTTCGGAATTTCTTGTTGATTTTCGAACGTCACACAAGTCGCATTCTCCCATAGTCGAATAGCATCGATTATCATTTTTATCACGCTGTTATCTAAATCAAACCTCTTAACATGTAAATTTTTAAAAATCCAACCCAAACTATCATGAAATCGATATTTGATAGGGAAATTCGTCCATTTCTTCGTTGGGTCATTAATGAAGGATCTAAAGTTTAAAATTTTCCAGGAGTTTTCTTTTTTTTAAACCCACCTCCGTTCTCTTTTCTTCGGATTAGGATGTTTGACATCTGTATATAATTTGATAGCTTGCTCCTTAGTTAGAAAGATATCCCCTGAAATGTCGCAAGTCCAGGAAAAAATTAGCCAAGAAATGTCAAACCTTCGTACATATAAGGTATCACAGCTTTAGGAATGACGCCCTGGTCCTGAGCGATGAAAACCGGCGTTTTCAGGTCTTGCACAGCCTTAAATTTAGTTTTTCCACAAAAAAACTTAACGAAAGTTACGTCGTTCGCAAAATCACGTCCTTGGAAGTTCTTCTTGTGGACTTCTTGCTTCAATTTGAGAAGGAGCTTGTTGATTGTGTCCAAATAGCCTTCTTCTAATTCGAAGTGGTTCTGAAATTATTTATCTAAAACAAATCAATGAGTAATAAAATGCAATGGTCCCACCATCAACTCCTCTTTAAACGGTTTCTTCTCAGGTTCTGAAGATGAAGTACTCGGTTCAGAAGTCGTACTGCTTGTTTCGGGCGAAATATCTCTTCGCACCGGGACTTGGCTCAGATCGCTTTGAATCGGTGCGCTATTCGTTCCGTAGTCAGAATTCTCTCGATATGGCTGAGGACTAGATTGGGTTTGCTGGAAGTCGTTCAAAGGGTCGATTTCAATTGAACTTGGACCGGCATTTTGTCTCGCTGACAATGTAGTGGCTTCAGTTTGACGAAAATCCCGGACCGAACCGATAGGTTCTATGTTCCGATTATTAGATGAGTTAGTAGCAAAATGCCCAGCTTCAGTAAGAATAAATAGTCGGGTTAGAACTAGGATTATCGATAATAGGTATATCACGAAGGATACGTTATTTGACGATGGCATGTCTGAAAATTCGGAAAAATAAAAATGAAGCTAAGTAAACTTCAATGATGTCGAACAGCTACCAATAACGAATAAGTGAAAGTGCCAAGATAAAGCCATTATCAACACCAGCCTATGTGATGATATAATGATAGACATGACATTAGCCTTGAACTACAACTGATAAGGGGGATAACTTGATTGCTTGACTGAGATATGCGATATCTGTTACTGGCTGATCATGTGGAGATCAATTCTGTCACTAATACAAATGGTTAGAATTAAGTTTAATATATCGATAAAAATGTTGAAGTACTCTGAGAATTGTGATGATGTATTAATTTAAACCTTGAGTCATAAAGTATAATCGATTTATTGAGTATCACAGTCACGTATCATCTTGATTTAAGTTTAAGGCAAACTATGCGTATCACTGAATCTTAAATTAACACAGATCTGAACGATGAGAGAGAAAAGTAAAGCTTAAGCTAGGCTATTTGGAAACCGCGAGACCACGAGACATAGCGCGAAATAATATAGGGCTAGGGTAGGGTATGAAGATGATAGGCTTTTTTCACTATTTCTCCATGTCTCGTGGTTTCCAAGTTTCCCTTAAGCCAAGTGTTTATTGATGATCTGGTCCAAAGCGATTTCGAGATTCTCGTTAGTGCCCTTCATCTGAGCGACGACGTCTTTTGACCATTTGAAATACTCCCTGAAATCAAAAAAATCACATCGGTTTTAGCGTCTATATTAACGGTAACGCATTTAGCGTGTTAATTGCTTATAATATTGCTGTGAATGCATCAAATTTAACTATAGTTAAACAGTTTGAAATTTGATACTTGATTCTTCGCTTGTCCCATCCAACCGGAGCCACTCTCTCGACATCCCTGAGATTGTAGAGTTTATCCGCTAACTTGACGAGCTTGGCCTGAATTTTTAGCCTATTTCGACTATTTGGAAGCCGCGAGACCACGAGACACGAGACATGACATGAAATAGTATAGAGTTAGGGTAGGGTATGGGGAATGATAGGCTTTCTTTTCCCACACTATTTTTCAATATCTCGTGTCCCGTGGTTTCGCGGTTTCCAAGTTGCCCCTTTCTTTCGATGGTTTATTAGAAGCACGTCTAAGTCTTAGCTAACAAAGTTGGGTTTTCACCAACCTTATGCGAGTGCCCCGCAGCATGCTCGATCTGAAGCTGTTTTCTGGTCTGCTTCGGCAGCGATTTGTCATCAGTGCATTCTTTCACGATGTCGTGAATCTGAAAAAAATGAATTATTCTTACTTCGTCTGATTTTAGAGTAATCTTTAATGTCATCATAATTTAACGTTATAAGACTCAGAATCTAAGAAGTAATCGAAATTGTTTGAATTTATATAAATTTATAAACTATAGTAATTCTAACTTCTTCACGATTCAAAATTCTTGAAACATAAATCTATATTAGTCTCGACGTCAATTCAGAATTCCGAATCTATAGAAGACATTAGACGTGAGATTCCGAATCCGCCGTATACCTCTTGTCCGAAGTGCTCTTTAATCTCATCGAAAGTCGTCTTGGTGTCCTCGACCGTGTCGTGCAGCATCGCGGCGGCTATCACTGCGGAGTCAAACACTTTAGCTTCGTTCGTCAAGATGAAGGCGACTCCTGAAATTTTTAAAATCATTAATTTTTTAGGTTTATCTTGCGAGTATTTAGAAGAAAATAACGACTCATTTTAATTAATACATCGATCAACAGAAGAACTAATAAAATGTTGAAAACAAAATTATCTTCTTCAAGTTATATGAAACTTATATCTATAGATTTGTACATGTAGGAAATTTTCGGATCTAATATTTTAAGCTTAGGCTTTCTAGAATAAATATAACTTTACCGATCGGATGATTAATATAAGGAGTCTGAGCGGGGTCCTTTCTCTTCTGAAAACGATGTCTTCTGGCTGCGAAATCGGTCGCCTTCACGACTAAGGCCATATCTAAAAATATGCATTTCAAAGAAATCTAAGAATTATTCAGTTTTAAGTTTCATTAATTCCTCGTGGACAAAGTTGAAATTTGATTTAAGCTTAATTTAAAAAAAAAAAAAACATCTAAACGAATTCAAATCTCAAAGTTTTATCATTTCAAATTGAAAATATCCAGGTGTTTAAAAAAATATCTGAACCCACTATGTTAATAAAATGCAGTAAGCCAATTCTGCATCTTTAAAATATAAAAAAAATTTTTAAATCGAACCCTCGGGCCCATGGTCCATGAACGCTTTCTTCCCAGATGCATTACTTTCCGAAGGCTTTTTCTCTTCCAAATCCGGATATACCGGATAATTCGGGGGGTTAGACGCTTTTTCTGACATTTCTGAAATTTTAAAAATTTTCGAAAGAAATATTTAAGTTTGAACAATAATTGGAGTGGTTGATATGAAAAACGATCTGAATAACAATTTTCGATCTTCAAAAAGTAAAATTTGAAAATTTTTCTGACAGTTTTGATTTTTTAAGATTTAGAAAAGAAGAAGGTCTCAGAAATCAATTTGTATGGAAAATTAACTTTAAAAATATAAGATTAAAAATGAAATTATTAGGTGGCTGATATGAAAAATAAGTGTCTGAACAACAACTTTTATATCCTCAAAAAGTTCAACTGTCTCCAGATAAGAAAATGTCGCCTAGATCGATATTCAGCTAAGGAATGAAAAGAATAGTGAACTAGAAAGCGAAAGTTTCTATGACGTATCCAGCGCGATCTTGCATGACTATGCTATTAACACAGAACTAGAAATTCCTTTCTCTTTAGAGGTGAGATCATTTTCTTTCTAAATAAAATGACGCCAAGATATTTCATAACAAGGAAAAAGAATTACGTTTTTGAAACCTGATCAGCAACAAACCATAACATTTATTTTCAAATGATTTTATTTTTATTTATATTCTCTTTCTTTTTCCTCTCTTCATATTTCTCATTCTTTTATTATTATTTCTCTCTTTTCCCTCCCTTTCTTCCTCCTGTTCTCGTTTTCTCTATTATCTCTGTTCTCTCTACATTTTGCATTCTCTCTCGATGTTTGGTGGGTCGTTATCGACCCGTGCAGCGTCGTTGCACTCGCAGACGCTTGCGCGAATTTGATTTTCTGAATTCTTGAAAAAACCCTTGTAAAATTAGAATTTTCGCCAAAAATGGGCGGGATCTAAATCCAAACTTTATTTGGTTAATTTTCCATTGAAAAAAATCGCCAGTTTCACAAAAAAACGGTTTTGTTTATCGATTCATCTACTTATTATTTCGTTTTATATTATTTTCGTACAATTTAAAGGAAAATGACAAATATTTCTAAAAAAAAAATAGCTTTGATCCTTCGCTTTTTCCATTCCTTTTGAACTATTTCTCGAAAAAATTCGATATTTCTAAAAGGAACTTATTTTTACCTATTTTCGCGTTGTTCATTTATTGATTTCTTTTGAATTGCTGTAGTTTACAGTAACCCGAAAATGGCAAGCTCGAGTCGGCACGTGGTGACAATGGAGAACGGGCAGAAAGTGATTGTCGAACGAGAGGGGCCTGGGAATCTGGAAGAGATTCTCGAGGATGTCGTCTATGAGGAGACAGTTGGAGAGATGGGGGATGTAAGAATAAAAAAAAAATATTTATCCTTGAAATAGTGGAATTATGCAAAGTTTCAAGAATTTTTATTTGGAATCTTGTGAAACGTGCAAAATGTAGTTTTTATTTGATCAGTAGCGACTATCAAAGTATTGAACATTTCAATGATTTTGATTTGAGATTTTTTAAACTTATAAAAAATAATATTCTACCAGGAGCTCCCCGATGATTATATTGACGTGGACATCAATCGTGGTGGAGCGAGGATTGTGAACGGAAGAGAAGGGATGATTCAAGGTAAAATAAATTAAAAAATTTTTTAAATAGATTTAAAAAGTACAATTTTAAAAATAATACATTTTCAGACAACATCTTCACGACCTACTTGCCTTTTCGTGACGGCATGCCCTGTCTGACTCTGAATTTGCCGGATTTGGTAAGAAAGTAGTTTTTATAATAAAATATCTTTAACAATTCAGATGAGCCGCGCAATCGTGTTCGAAAACGGTGTAAAAATTTGGATCTGCTTTTCGAAGAAATGCCAGAAACAGCTCGCGCTCGAAGGCCATCTCTACAATCTCAATGGAGCGGTGGGCGATTTGGTTTAATTTTTAGAAGAAAATAAAAAATTACAGTAATCTTTTATAAAATTAAAAAAATAAAATAATTGCAGTTCAACGAGCACGGCTGGACGCAGTGGTCTTGTGCCACTCCGAACTGCCCGGGAGGCATCTCGACTGGACCGGGCTTTTCCGAGCTAAGAGTCAGAACCGGACACGAGTGCCACTGTATCCCCGATGATTTGCAGGTTTTTATTTTTATTTTTAGAAGGTTTGCCCACTTTTGAGATGAAATGTATTGTAGAAAAGCAAAGTGGGTGAACTTTCCAGGTGGATTTAATGTTTTTTCTTTTTAATTCAAATTTTTGTTCTATTTCAGGTCCGACTCAGAATCAACGTCTACGATCTCCGTCTGATGGCCGAATTCACTGACCTGGGACTTCACGATTTGTATGAAGCTTTCGTGGCGAAGCTTCAAGGCGAGCAGCCGGATTGCGCTGAAATCTTCCCGCTTTTTACGGTTCTTTTGGAGTCTCTGGAATACCACAGAATCAATAAAGTATGCAATTTTTTTTGTAAAATCAAATTGAAAAGATATAATTTTACTTTTGTGGAGATTGAAAATTTTCTATTCATGGCATAAGTTCTAAGGATATCACATATATTCTGAAGATACGATGTATTTTAATATTATCAACACATAGTAGATTTCAAATAAATGTGTAAAAATTAGAAAAAAAAAAACTCAGACCTACCGCAAGCGTTTCGAGGCCGAGAATCTGCGGGAGAAGCAGCGCGTCACTCAGGTGCCTCTCGAGGAGTTCGTCGAGTTGCAAAACAACCCGAATCACTACGTCGGATTCAGAAGAACCAGGCCGTTTCCTGTGGTTGGTTAAACTTTTTTTTCTTTTTTTAAATTTAGTTATGGTCAAACGAAGTGATAGATCGTGTATTGAAAAACTAGCGAGAGACACAGGAAATTGTGTACCACTCTTTTCATTGTCCTCGCTGATTCTCTTTTTCTAGCACTCTGCCTCCCTCTTTGCGGTATAGTCGTGACGCGTATTTCTCGCAATGCGGCTTTTTTTAACACACGAACTGTCACTTCATTTGCCCGATACAATATAACCCTGCAAATTAAAACCCACACCCGCGTGGGTCAGGTGTTACTTTTGAGGGCACGGGTCCAGAATTTTAGGAAAGATGCGAGTGTAAAAATTTCCAATGGAATTTATGAAATGAAGCTGCGCTTATATCAAAATTGGAATTTTAAATTTTTATTTGAACGAGTTTTATAACTTATCTATTTGCCTAATTTCAGTCGATCTGCATGGAATGTCAGGCGGACTTCAGAAGCGCAGACATCCCTTCTCAAGACCAGCTCGTGGAGCACGTCGGTACAGTCCACAACAGACCCTTGGTCATCGAAAGATACAAGTTCAACGACATTCTGCTTTTTGAGGTTTGGCTTTTTTCATATTTTTCAAACCCAGAGAGCACTTTCGTTAAACGAAAATAAGCTATAGGGGATAGGTCGCAAAAGCTTTCTGACTATCGTCCTCTCAAAGTCTAGTCTTTTTTAGGAAAAACTAAATTCTTCTTCCAATATCTTATCCAGGACCCTGCATCTTATTTGACTTTCTTCTTTTCTTATAGCGAAATTTGAAACGTATTTTAGAAAGTTATGTGTTTTAAGGCTCGGAATATGAACGGCATCTAATTTTTCAGAAACAGCTTTATTCGAAAAAAAAATTGAAACGTATCTTAGAGAGTTGAAAAGAAGTTAACTTTTAGAAATTGATTTATCTGTTATGCTAGCAAGACAGCGGTCAATTGTTGAAAATTTAGCTAGATTTTATTTCTTGAAACCTATCTTTTTGTTTTCAGCAATGGTTGCGGGACTTCGGCATTCACAGCAAACAGAAGATGAAGCGAATGGGCCTCTGCGACGAGCACATGTACTATCTGTGCACGCACGACGACAGGCTCCAGAAATCCACGCACACCAGGATTGCTAATGTGAGATTTAAAATATCCATTTACTATATGGTGGAGTGTCTTTTCTACACTATTTCTTTCAAATTTAATCCTCTTGTTTATCTCTAACTATAGGACTCCATCATTTAGTAGTAATTGCCTTTCGAATAATAAGAGAAAAATTGGATATTGATTTGTCTTCTTCAGAAAATATTCCCTACAAAATTTTGATCAGAAAATTCGAAGATAACTTTTTCTTGTTTTATAATTCGATTTTTGAAATTAGAAAAAAACAACACTTGAAGAAAAATGATCAATCAAAATAATTTAGGGGATGATCCACTGCACGGCGTTCATCCGAATTCACGATTGGCGGATCGTTTCTAGAAGAGAGGTTTCCGAAGTCACTGTCGACTATTGCTTAGACCATTGTTTTCATGAAGGTTAGAAAATTAAAATATCGAGAAAAAAACCAATAAAATTTTTAATAAAAACATATTTTCAGACCCAAATCCCCGAGGCAATCACACCAACCTGATCGACTACTTTTCGCCAGAAGTGTTCGTGAGGGACGTCGAAGAAAGAAAAGCCCGCACTCAAAGACTCCTCACGGAGCATTCGAATCGTCAGGGCGTGCTCAGGAGATTTACTGGTATGCAAAATAACAACAACAACAACAAAAAATCAATTAAATTAAGATCAAATTTGAGATTATAAAAATATAATTGTGAAATTTTCCAGGGGATGGCCTCTCCACCCTAATGCAGGCGACTCGCCCCATGAAGGGTGGCGGATCGGGAGTTCGAGCGCTCGCTCCGCCCATGGCCGCCCAGGTACCGTATTCTGACTCGTTCAACTTCATGACTGAACGCTCATAATTCTATCTGAAACCAGACTTTTCTCGAAATTCGGCTAACAGAAAAAAATAGCGCATCGTCTCGAGAGACGGAAAAGAAGACGTGCTCTTTTTCTCCCCAAATATGACACACTTTGTTCTACGGGTTGATTTTTGCGGGCGGTCGAAGTTTGAGAAGTCTATCTGAAATAATGTTTGTAAAGATAAGCGCTATTCACTTTTCCAGACGTTATTTTTTTTTTAAAGAATAAAATAAAAGTGAAAAGCAAAAAAGCGTTTACAGTTGGCTGGCGCAGCCGGAAGTTTCGGGGATATAGAACTGGCCGAAGATTCCTGGCAGTCGGCCCAGCTTCATCCGCCGCACATCCCGCGAAAAGACCCGGTCGCATCGAGGAAATCGCTATTCCCTGACGCCGAAACGTTCAATACAGTTGTCCAGCTCGAACAGCATATGGATGTACAGCATTTGTATTTTTCGACAAAAAGCATACGAAAATATTGAAATTACTTTCATCAGGACTGTAAATGTTTTAGACACGCGCGGGGGGTATATGCGCATAATGAGTTTTCGAGAGAGCATACTCTTTTCTCTTGAAAAGAAATACTATTTCGTTATGCGTGTCTAAACATTTATGTCCTGATTTTTATAGAAATTTTGAATAAAGAAAAGTTAAAAAGTAAAAATAAATTTAAAAACGACCAACAAATTTAGATGCTAAAAGAACGCATGCAATTGGCGCGAAACGCGGAGACGGCCCACTCGTATTTGCTGCGAATCGCGGCGATTTTGGAAGACGCTTTGGCCGATCCGAACTGTGCCCCGGGGGCCAACAAGAACCCCCATCCGCAAGTTCAAAGTGGGATTTAAAATATATATATATATATATTTTCAACTGATAAAGTAGAAGATTACTAATAGGAAATCGGTATTTTTTAAAATTTCTTTGAAAGCTTAAGATTTTATTTTGTTTACTTTGAAAGGTTGTGTTTCAAAATTGAACAGTATTTCTGGCTGATTTGGATCGATCTAAAAATATTATTTTAGAGCCCCAATCCTCTCGTTCTCGTAAGCGTGCTTCGGCTGGAGGGGAAGAAGGTATTTTTAATTAAAAAGATGAAAAAATAGATTTTAACAAGTTTCAGAAGACTTGGACATGCCCCTGCTCGACTCGTCAGTTAAGGTGGAGTTCCAGGCCCAAACGATTCCCGGTCCGACTCAGGGTGAGATGTGTGCGCTCAAGGAAATCGTCGAGGGACCGACGAAAAAGAGTCAGACCTCCGCCAGACAAGCAGCAAAGCAGGCTCAGGCTAATGCGGGTAAGAAGAGTTGTAATTTTTTTTTGAAAATGAGGTAATTTGAATTGTGTTTTTGCCAGAAAAAGTAAAAACTTATGATAAAAAAATAGCTTGAAAAATCTTTTATATTCATTTTTTCTGAAGCTAATTTTTAAAATTTGTTTGAGAAGCGTATAATTAATTGTCCTGCAGACATTTCGGGTAGGCTTGTCGAAAATCGAGCTTCATGAAAAATTCATTTATTCTTTTCGGAAACGTATATTTTTTATTTTGAAGAAATAAGGTATGCCTTGGATTTGCAGAATCGACTTCCGAGGCTCCGCCCACTTCCTCGAAACGAGCGGTGAGTGGCAAGTCGACTGAAGACGAGGGGGAGGAGCCTGCCGCGAAGAAACAAGTCACCGAGACGCCCAGACGAGGCAGGTCGAAGAAAGCCAGCGAGTCCGAGGTCAATTTGGATATGAGCAATAGGTAGGGTAAAATAAGAAATAAACATGGGATTGTTTGGGATAAATGACAAATTGTTTACAAGATAAAACTAGTTTTCTGTCGGATTGTTGGAATATACAAGAAAAAATATGAAACGTAGATTTTTTCTTCGCAAAAATGACAAGATTTTTTTTGCAAATTTTTAAAATACAATTTAGTTTAATTGCATTTGTATACACCAATTAGCAGTTTTATTAATGAAGAAAGTAAAGTAGAATTTTGAAACATATTCAAAAATGAGGGAAAAGAATAAATTTTGAAATTTCTAGAGCCGACTCGCCGACCGGGAGCCAGACGAGCGTCACGCGCAGCGGCCGCGTTCGCAAACCCCCGCCCAAATACTATGAGTGAGGTAGACCAGACCAGACCAACAACAACAACAATAATAACCATGCAATAGTTGGAATAAGCCCCTCCCCCCTTCTCTTTCAGTAGTTCTTACAGTAAACCTTTTAAAGTGTGAGGCAGACTAGATAGTCCTTCTCTACAATTTCGTTGAGCTGCACTCATTATTCTAATTTTAGCCCCGTTCCCTTCTTTTTTCAATAGTTCTTGCAATAAACCTTTTATAAAGTAAGACTAAGTAACTATTTTCTGGGGTTTAAATACATAATCCTCGCCCTTTTTATGTTAAAAAAGATATACCTTTCTAAAGTCACCTATTTATCGATTTTGAATAATATCACTTTTCTAAACAACACGTCCGAACATATTTTTCAAATCCGATAATCTTATCTATCCTTTTTAAAAATGATAATCCCCCTACATATAATACTACCTAATACCTGATGCTTTCTGGATCACTTTTAACCTTGAAATCTAAAATCTGGAATCCACCAAAGTAAAATAAATCATGATTTGAAAGGACACTATTTGAGTCATTTTAAGGCAAATTTCGCCAAGTTTTTTCTTTTTATTTATTTTCCTTACTTATTATTTTTATCTTTGTTGTTCTGACTTTGATCATATTATTTTCGAGTTACGGTATTTTAAAAATATCATGACTTGAAAAATCTATACACTTCATAGTTTTGATTGTTTATTTTAAATTTCAAACCAACGACGCGTTTTTCTTCGAAACCAAGTGCTAACGATGGAAGGGGGATTGAATTTAAAAAAAAAATACAGTAAAACAAGAAATTAGGATAAGAAAGATCCCGTGAAAATGAATATCAAAGAAATAGCAGAAAAATAAGGTCAAAATAGTATACAAAAACACTCGGTAAAATTGAAAAATGAGTTAAATTTCGAGGTAGGAAGCTGAAAGATTTGGGCAAATCTTGAAAGAAAAATTAAAGGAAATCAAAAATTCCTCGAAAGTGAATATTACAAGTGAATTTTAAGGGGGAAAGTGAAAATTTTCAAATTATACGGTTCAAAAATGGGCCTGCCAGGTAAAGGATTATGCTAGTTGTTAAGAAGAGGGGTTACGGTATTTTTTAAGAATAGGATTACGGTACCATTTTAGCCAGTCATCATCGAAATTCCCGAGCTGGTCGACGTGGTTTGCAGCTCCTCCAGGTACTCCTGAGCGACGTCTTCGATTTCCTGGAAATTAGAAAATATTTTTAGAATAAAATTAAAAAAAAAAAAACCTTGGAAAAAGGCTTGACGATCATCCTGAAGAGCGTGTCGATGACTTTTCCCGTGTAAAGGACGGCCTGAATTTGTATTTATACTTTATAAAAAAAAAAAGTTACAAAAATAACCTCCAAAGCCTGAAAAACCGACTTGAAGTCCACAACGAAGTGAGAGTCTCGTCGCTGAAAATAATTTTAATTAAGAAATATTTTTTAAATAAAAAATATTAACAATTTTAAAGTAAATAGAAATACCGAAACGCTCATAATCTGGAGCGGCATGAAGACTTGAGCGACGCTGAACTCGTTGAACGTCGTTGGTAGGCCGTACACGCGCACGCTCGTTTCAGAACCCTCGTCAGAAAGAAGTGCTGAAAAATGGCGCATTTGGGAATTTGGTCAAGTTAGTACGAGTCTTGGGTTTTAATTTTGGCAAAATAATAATAGCAAAATTGAAAAGTTAGTCAAGTCGGTAAAATCTTTGGTTTTTTGTAAATTTTTATTTCTGGCCAAAATCCTACCATTCCCATGAACGACGGTCATCACCGAGTTGACGAGGTCCTTCGAGTTCATTGGGTATTTGAGCGTCAGCGTACGACAGCCTCGGCCCACTCGCATCGGCTTTTCCCTGGAAATACTTCAATCTTAAAAATTTCAGCTTATCTTTCGAAATGTTTAAATTTGGAGTGCTTTTATGATTTCAAGATTAGAAATTATCGTTTTTTCAGGATAAAATTAGGAGCACTTTTAAAATACGAATTAGGATTTTTTTTAATTTTTAAATTATCGACTTTCTAGAAATTAAGACAAATTCATACGTATCATGAACGATGATGTAGAAGCTTCTGGCGATCCACTGGGAGATGTTCTTGCAGACCTCGTCCAGAGGCATATTCCTGAAGCGGTTCTTCGCGTTTTCGTACAGCACTCCTTGGCGGATTAGGCCGTATCTCTGAAATTCGAATATGATTTATTCATTTCTTTCAAAAGTATACTGTAAGTTGCAGTAATATTATTGATTTTTTATTAAGGATTACGGTAATTAAAATAACTCCTTACTCTCGCACATCTCTTCATCCACAGATACTCCTCGCTGTTGGGGCCGGGCAGGATGTGAAGCACGACAATGACATCGGGGAAGGCCTGAAAAATGTTGCAAATTGATCCCTTTTCTAATTTTAATAAATTTGAAAAAGTCATTTTCTTTAAAAATTTTTTTAATGCATCAATTTTTCGAGATAAATTTTGAAAATGTGCAAAAAAATAATTTTACCACGCGAATAGCCTCGTACGCTCTAACGACTCCGACTTCGTCTCCAGGCTCGACGTGATGAACGCATGAGGGACTCGCCTCGTAGTCATAGTAGACGTTAATCTGCTCCCCGATCACAGACAGATTCTTCATGAACCAGCGGGAAAACTCCCTGAAACTTGTTTATTTTTATCAGAATCCTTATGTATTTAGTATCATTTTATAGCCCTTATCCCAAGAAACAAAATAATACCAGTTTGATGGGAATTAGAAGATTCGGATCTTGTAAACTGAGAAAAATCAGATAGGGGTCTTGTATCTTGGAAGGAAACTAACAGCATATCCGTGGAGAGCTCGTCAATGCTCGGCACGTCCTTCGAGCTAACTGAAATCACCATCGCCCATTTGATGAGTGCACCGGATTTTGGCTCCACCGACATTTCTGGGGGTTCTGAAACAAATTAAAATTAGCAGAAAAATCAAATTTTAAAGGAAAACGTGGCCGAAGTTTTCTGTTGACGTTCTGGAAAAAGTAGATGTTTAAAAATTCTAAAACAAGAACAACCCAGCGTTCAAACTGCGTATCCATGTGGGTAATTTGCGGATCCGCAGTGCTGTGGGTCGATGTGAATGAATGTGGATCCACAAATTTGCAAATTGTGAATCCACATGGATTCACATAAATACGCTGTCTGAACGCTAAGAAATATAAATTCCCAAAATGAGCGAAAATCGAACTTCGAAAGCATTTTGGCGCATTTTCAGTCAGTGCCCGTTGTTTATCCGCGTCATTTCGCGTATAAAGGCGTTCTCGTCGTCTTCGCTGTTTTATTTTTATTTCTCGTTATATTATGCTAATTTTTGCCGTTTTCAGATGTTCGTCCGCTCGGCGCTGTGTATCGCGTCGCGGTCTGCGATGGTTCGCGGTCAGCAGGTGCGAAATTAGAAAATGCCAACGGGATTTAACTTCGGGGCTATTTTTGTTTTGATTTTGAAGTTCTATTTATTTATTTTTTAACCCTGAAATTAAATTAAAACTTTAGAAGTCTGATATCGAAATAAAGATAAAAAGTTCAGGCGGTCGGATTCTCGAAATTCGCCCCGATCTGCCGAATTTCAGCGGCCAACCCGAGTTTCGCCGTTCAGAAAAGGTTATTTTTATTTGTATTTTTTCTGAAAATAAACAAAAAATGGAAACTTTGATTTTCAGGTACAAGAAATACCAGCCCTACAAGGACGACACGGTCCGTCTTGAGAATCCCGCCCTGGCCGATCGCCCCAAGCAGTTCACTTACAAAGAGGTAAAATAAAATAGGCAAATGTTGAAATTAAAAAAAAAGGATAAGACAGCGCTTAAAGTTCTCTCATCAGTGCCTAAAGTCGTCCCACCACCTCCTCGTTGAAAAGTGGAACCACTTGAAGCGCTTTCAAAAATAAAATTTGAAAATTAAAACAAAAATTGCAGGTGGAATCGCTGTTGCTGGGCGCGATCAAAGGCTGGGATCGGTTCCCGACGGAGAAGACCGATCAGATCAAACTCGACGCCGTCCTCGCCGACCTCGGCTTCGATTCGCTCGACAAGGTCTAATTTTTGCAAAATTCAATTTCTTCTGGCCAATTTTCTACAATTTAGTCGTTTTTGCGAAAATTGCCAAGTTTTCTCATATTTACCCGGGGAAATTTGAATTTTCAGGTAGAAATAATGATGGCCATCGAGGACAAGTTTGGATTTGAAATCCCAGTCGAAGTCGGTGACAAGTTCAAGACCATCAAGGTGGGGCATTTTTCAAAAACAAATTAAATTTGAAAAAAATTCAGGACATCTACGACCACATCGTTGAGCACGAGCACGTCTTCGAGTGATTCTGAATCCGAACGACGATATCAAACTTCCCAGGTGTACTGTAAAAATCTAGAGCAAACATCTTCACAAGTAATTACATTGTCCCTACAAAAAATCGTTTTTAAAGAAGTACAGATGTCGTAGGCGAAAACTATACAGTTAGTAGTCCCCTAGTTTATAAAATAGTCGAATAAAGACGTAATTCTTACCAAAACTGGAAAATTCCGGATTCTTTGATTAGTCTAGCACTTGACGTAGATGTAGTCATTTTGGTTTGTGGCTCACGCTTTTACACTTGCACAAGTTCTTGGTTACCATTTGGTAAAATTTTAAGCCTTTTGGTTCCATACCATCCTTTTGTGCCATTCAATAGGTCAGTTTACGATTTTCAAATTACAATGGTTCTTCGGTTACCATTTGACAAGACATTCGTATTTTTTTATATTTCAAATTCTGAATACCATCCTTCCGTGCCATTTCTGTTACATCAAATCGACAGACAACAACAACACTGTGCATAGCACACGTTTATTGTCAGATAAACGGTCCGTATTTTGAGAGGAGAGGGTGGAGAGAACGAGAGAGAAGAGAGATGGACATCGCACGTCGAGGGCCAGGAGTGATAGTGGTAGTCGAGTGGTGTGGATTGGGTACTTTGAAATTTATTTTTCCAAAATCCAAGTACAATTTTAAATGTTTCTTGAAAGTTTACTCAATTGGGGGTAGCCTTTCCAAGAACCATGTGGTAAACCTATGTTACCAAAGATGGTAGCAGAGTGAAAATGGCGACCCAACGTGTGGTGGCGCAGACACAGCTTACGAATTCAGGTTTGTATCCAGGTTTGGGCTTTTTGCACAGCACGATCGTGTTGTTGGCGCAGGCCGGTCCTGCAAAACATCGTCGTTTTTACCATTTCTGGAAACTTGGTTGATTTTTTTCAAAGACTTGTGAATTTTCCAGAGATCTTCAGAAGTCGATGCTCCCCGCGGTCGGGTCGAACAAGTCCAAAAAGGATAACAAGATTATCTTTATTAGTTTTTTCAGCAAAACCTAAGACGATTGGACTGCAAATTCCAACGCCAAGAGAATACGTTTCGGTCCTTTAGTTTGATGTGGTACGAGAAATGCATACGACAATTTCCACATATTGCATTCAATCAAAAATGAGAGGAAAACACTCACACGAAATAAAACATTTATTTGAAAGCTGGATTTTGTTTATTTTCAAAGAAAATTATTCAACTTTAAATTTGATATTTGATGATGATAATTGATAACGAATGATATGTAGTTTCGTATGGAAGAACTAGAAGATTTTTTAAATGGTAAGCGAATTTCAAATTTTCGAAAATCTTGATGTTTTTAAATTAAGAAAAAAACGAGAAAAATTACTGCTGCCTTTGCCTTTGGGCTTGTTCGAATTCCATGAAATCGATGAGAAAAGTCGCTCCGAGCAAGATGGCCTTCATTTTAACGTCGAGATCTTTCGGAAACGTCACGGAAAAGACGTCGGCGTCTGTGAATCCCTCACGAAAACAACCACTCCATTTCTTCGTCACCGCGCCGATCACGTTCCCGTCCATTGTCTCTACCTGGAGGTAGGATTTAAAAATTTTAACTTTCATCGTATTGGGACAGAATCGTCTCATTTTTGATAAGTTTCACAAATTTGTTTCTATTTTTTAAATTTGCCCAAATGGCAACATTTTCTCTTCTTTCTTCTTTTCTAACAGTATTTTTCTTCGGGGCGACTTTCCCCTTTTATCTTCTCCTATCTCTCCACCCAGCCAGCTTTTCCCTTTTTCTTTGTGTTGAATTTACATCGCAATTGAGCGGTTTTTATGTCTTGAAGTAAATAAATAAATACATTGTTAGTCATCGTGTTGTCAGTATCTTTGTCAACTAATTACTAACCAACCCAAAAAGTCGCCCACTAAGGGTTCCTTTCGGCTCAACTTTTTTATTGGATGATGTTGCGAAGTCGCCACTAAACATTTTTCTTACTGGGAACTCCTTATCGTTGCAACAGCACATCATACAGCAGCACGGACCGTCGATCGTGAAGATCTCCTTGCCTTCGGAATCGACGACGACGAAACATGACGCGCACCCCGCCTGCTTCTGACGAATTTGGCCCAGCTGATAATAAACTTGGGTTTTGATTTTTAGCAAATATATTTTAAAAATTTTGTGTTTTGAAGATTTTGGTGGTTTTTTTTTTTGTAAAATTCGTTATTTTTTAAACTAGGGTATTTGTATTCTTACATTTTGAGAACCACTATCAATCGTACACTCATCTGAACAAGATGGGAAACAAGCACACAGCCCGCAACAACCATTCCCGCAGCATTTAAAGGGGCGGCGCAAGGTAATTACTTCCTGAACTCTTCGGCTTGAGATTTATAAAATTCAAAAATCTACTCTCTTAAAATTATCGACGATGTGCATGGTCCACCCCCGTTTCGGCCCACACATTTGCCTTTCGCACATATCCGATTCTTCAAAAGCGAAGTACACCTAAAATTTGCCTTTGCTCTAGAAGTTCGAGAATTTGTTGGTAACTGACCTGCTGAGCGTTAGCGTTCTTCAAGACGTATTTATTTTTCGTCTCCCAAGCCGCCACCATTTCGATAATTTCCATTTTCTAGAAAATTTGAAAATTTCCCATTTTTGGATCTTTCGAACCTGGTGAACCATGACGAGGTCTAGCATCGTCAAATATTCCAAACCGAGTGGGACTCCGGGCATAGGAGCGGGTACGTTCATAGCCATCACAGCTGAAATAGTCGAGTTGTCAAAATGGCACCAAAATAGTAACTCACGTCCTCCTATCTGCTGCTCCATATGCGCATCATCAGCCATTTCGGCGATCAGACCCATCCCGGCTCCAACGATTGGTAGCCCATCGGTCCCAACTCCCATCATACCACCATTCATCATGCCTAAACGGCTTTGGTAATGGCTACCAAAATGGTACGAATTACCCATTCCAGCTCCCATTGCAGCACCCATCATCATGCTTTGGCCCATTCCATTCATTTGACCTGGGTGCATAGCATAGCCTGGTTGCATGGTAATTGTCCCAGGCGGCATTGGGTACATCTTGGGTAAATTTGGGCTTAAAATGGCAGCTCTTAGTATCTAAAATGGTATAATTTTGATAAAGTTGAAGCATGAATAAAGTACTCTGCGAAACGTTTTGATTAGTTTCGAGCTTGGTCTATTTAGCTTTGTCTCTTTATCTTTCCCCTATCAGTCACCTGAAATGGGAAAAACCAGCTGAAAAATTACATCATGAAAGTCGTATCCATGGTAACTACAACATATATTGAACTAAACAAATGGAGATTTCACAATTGGAAACGAACTGGAGTGGAGTTTTACTTTGAGGACGTGAAATTTTTAGATCTAATTCGGGAAACGATGTTGATATTTCGTAAAATGTAAAGAAATAAGTTGCAAAAAACCATATTTTGAAATCCAGGAATTTATGTAATCGTTGTGCAGCTTGAGATTTTTTATCTAGCCCAAAAATCATAATCCAATAAATCCCTAATTATTTACCCACCGAAAATCCCCATTTCTCAAAAAAATCAGAACTTGCTCAGAAAAATACTCTACCCCTGACTTGCTCGAAAATTCATTGGAGCGAGCGTTAATCTGCTCCTTTCTTCATTTTTTAGAGCCACAAGGATATGCGTTATCCTTCATTTTCAAGTTCTTTTCCCTTTTTTGAAGAGCCTTCCTTTTTGAAGGCTTGGTTATCTTCATTTTCCCAAATTTCTCATGGGAAAAGCGGCGAAAGGTGTGTGTGGTTTCTAGTTTTAAAATTTTAATATTTTTCCTATTTTTTCACGGAATCTTTAAACAAATTGATTTTTTTTACCTATTTTACTCGTTCTGGAGATTTTCAAGGCTTCAGAAACCTAAATCGATTTCCCCATTTCCCTCCAATTTTCGGGGACCCACTTTTCTCTTTCCACGCTATTTCGATAGCCTATTTCTCTCTGGTTCATCCTATTTCGATGCGCTATTTCCCCATATGGCAAAATATAATTTCAGGCGAAGCTTCTCCTTAGAGAGAGAGCATGCTTTATTCCTACTTTGATCTCTAAATTTAAAAAATGTCTTTTCTAAAGTATTTGTTATTTTTGGTAATTGCCAAATTTGTGGATGGCTATAAAATCGGTAATTTTTTTAGAAAATTTATTTAAAAAATACTGTAGATAAAATGCCCTCTAATTAAACATTACTAAAATTTTCGACTAAAAACGGTATTTTTTTAGATTTGATTTGAAGATCAGCTTTCTTTGTGAGGCATATTGAGAAGACTTTTTCTCAGGCGTAATAATGGAAAAAAATTCTTCAGGCGCGATATTGCGAGAGAAAGAAGACAGTCATATCGAGGCGGCTCTAAGATATACGGTAGAGTGGCTCAAGCAGAGGGGCGTCTATGGAGACATCGATTTCGTCATCGAATACCTGGACGACGTCAATCATTACACCCTTTTGAAGAAGGGTACACTAATTTTTGAAAATAACTTTTTTTGAGAAAAATTATTTTTTTGTAAACTATTTTTTCAGCCTGTAAATTAATGGAGCGCGACAAAGTCATAGCGTTTATCGGTGGATCTCACGCTCTTCTAAACGCTCAATTGGAACGATTGACGGACCAGGTTGGTGTTTTTTTTTCAAAATTATATTGTTTTTTTTCTTATTTTTAACTCGGAAGATAACATATTCAAAATCTTTGATGATGTTCTAAAATGTGGATTTTTTAAACTTATAACAACATCAGTGTCTTCGCTTTATCAAAGTATACCTTGAAATTGTGAAATATATCATCTGCTGAAAATTACTTTTAAAAAAAATTCATTTTTCAGTTAGATATGCCCCTTCTAACTACAATCGATGATCTGAAGACCATCCATGGAACGACCAAAATCGACTTTTTCCCGAGGGCTCAGCTTTTCGAAGCGATCGTCGACTTGTTCAGGCACTGGAAGTGGAATCGGATAACTATCGTCTATGAGGACAGCGCCAGAATCAATCGCCTGATGCCTCTGCTCGAAAACGACGTTTACTCCGGAATTCGATTTCAAGTCGTCCGAGTCCAAAATGGCAACTATAGAAAAGCGGCGAAGGAGGTCAAGGAACTCGAAGAGTGCCGTTTCATGCATAAAAAGGACTGTTCCGAGTTCCACCGGCTTCTTCTGGATCTGAATCCGCAACAGACTCACAAATTCCTGTTAGCCGGCCTTAGAATGGGTCTAATCGAGCTGAAACACTGGTTCCTAATGACAAGCATGGAGCTTGGAACGATGGACATGGAGTTGTTTAGCGACAACCATGCTCGATTTATCAGCCCCTACCCCGTTGACAACAACTTTCTCATCGAAAATCGAGACACTTTCAACTTCACGCACTTCCAAACCCATGTCCGGGAAAAATGGAATTCGATGACGGAAGGAAGCACCAATTTGAGGATGATGGAGGCCGTGTTCACTTTTGACGCAGTAAAAACCTTCGCCACTGCGTATTCAGACGTTTCTTCGTTGATTACTGTAAGTTACAGTATTTTTTTGAAGAAATTTGACTTTTTTAATGTCGATTTTAGTTGGATGACACGCCCCAAACCACCTGCAAAAAGCCGAACTCCGCCCCGAGAAAATTTCAGCACGGAAAGACTTTGCTGAGCAGCATCACGAAAAATGTGGGTATTTAAGACAAATCTAGAAAGTTTGATTTTTTGTTCCAGAATCTCCGAGGACTTTCCGGGGATTTGCGAAGGCTGAATGGAAATCCTTTAAAGGCGAACTTCTCGATGAGAATTCAGCTACTGGGCTACAGCGGCAAGTTGGACGATGTGGGTTTCAGAAAATTTTTAAATTTGATTTTTTCGTGCAATATGAAAATTTATCCAAAAATGAGTCTTCGAAGAGAAATCTTTTCGCACTTTTCCTATAAAAATCGAATATGTTCCAAGGAACCATATTCGATTTGTTCAGCATAGGTTTCAATACTTCACGCGCAAATGAGGCTGAAAGTTGTAGTTTATTAGAAAACAACATAATGCAATTTGAATTTTCAGATCGGCTTCTGGGAGCCGGCGACGGACGTGCACGTCAACATGTCCGGTGATTCTCGAGCTCAACTTCAAAGGAACGTCCAGGTCTCCGATGAATTGAAGCCTCATTTTCGGGTCACTACGATTATGGTATTTTATTTTTTCCATTTTTTATTTGTTCTTACTTTTCAATTTTTTCAGGAGCGCCCCTACATAATGCTGAAGAAGAACCACTACGAGCTGGACGCAAACTCCAAATTCGAAGGCTTCTGTATCGACCTACTCACGGAACTCTCCAAGGATCTAGGTAAGAAAAATGTTTAAAGAATCAATTTTAAAAGTTTTTTGTTTTTTTTTTTATTTCAGGATTCACCTTCACAATACACGCGGTGAAAGATGGGAAATATGGGAATGACGTTTACGGAAATGGTACTTGGGACGGGATGATTGGAGAAATTCTGAGAGGAGTGAGTTTTGAAGACTTTTAAATTAGCCTTTCGATTTTTAATCTGGATATATGAAATTCCTCCTTTATTTTTGTATTTTTACCCCCGGATATATATGGAATCTCATCTTCAGGAAACCGAAATGGCCGTCGCTCCTTTGACGGTGAATTTCAGAAGATCCGAAGTCGTGGATTTCACAAAGCCGTTTTTATCCCTCGGAATCAGCATTCTTTATAAGGTATTTGCAACTTTTTAAATCATTGATTTTTCGAAAATCAATTTTTTACAATTAATTTTTCAAATTACCGTTTTTAGGTCCCCGACGACCAACAACCTGATTTGTTTTCATTTTTGAACCCCCTTTCCTGGCACGTTTGGCTAGCGATTTTGACGGCAATAGGTTAGTTGGGGAACATTTGGGAATAACAAATTTGGAAACTTTTTTGGAATAAAATTATATTTTTCAGTCTGCGTGACTCTATCGATGTACCTGGTAGCGAGACTAACGCCATACGAATGGAACCTGAATTTTTCCTGCTGCACCGCGCACGCACCGCATCCGGGTAATTTTGTTGTTTTGTTGTTTTTTTTTTGCATTTTTTGAAAAATTGTTTTTTAGCAGCAGCAATTTCCCCAGTCGATTCACCGATAGAGTTGTCGAACAACTACAGTTTCTGGAACACTTTGTGGTTAGTTTTTTTTGTCTTAAATAATGAAAATTCCTATTCTTATTTCTTTAAGCCGGAAATGGATTTCTAAATGTTCCATTTTTATTCGAGATTTTTAAACATGTTTTAATATTAAATTTTCAGGTATGTCACTTCAACGATGCTCAAGGGTGGATGTGATTTCGGGCCGAGGGCCGTTTCAACCCGATTATTGGGAGGTTAGACTTGCTAATTTACCAAAAATCGAAAATTCAAAAATTTCAAGCTTCTATTTTTTATTTTTCGAAAAAATGTTTGTTTTCAGGTACCTGGTGGGTATTCACTCTGGTGATCATTTCTGCGTACACTGCAAATCTGGCAGCGGTTTTGACAGTCTCCAGGCCGTACATTCCGATCAAGAATTTGGACGATTTGGCCAATCAAACCACAATTTCCTATGGAACGATCAGGGGAGGCAGCACCATGCAGTTTTTTAAGGTTTGAAAGCCCTTTTTTAATAAAATGCTCCATCAGCTCAGAAAATATCTACCTTTAAATCTTTGGATTTTGAAACTAATCTTTGAAATCTTGAAAAGGGAATATTTTATGGGTTTCAAGAAATCATGAGGATGAATTGAAAATAATGGGCTGCTTACCTCCTAGTTAAAATTTAAAGGAAAAAATCGGGTTGAAGACGAGTTGTATCACGAAGGGGATGATTTGTACCCAAATTATAGAGGCTTCCCTCGTAAATTTTGGTACAAATCTCCTCCAACCCAAAAAATCGGGTTTTCAGGAATCCAAAATCGGCTCTCACGAAAAGATGTGGAATTACATGAAGAACAAGGACGGCTTCGTCAAAGACAATTCGCAGGGCGTCGAAAGGGCTTTGACGTGAGATTTTAAAAGTTATAACAAAAAAAATTTTAATTTCAGATCAAATTACGCCTATCTGATGGAATCGACCTCTCTTGAATACGAAGTCTCACAAAACTGCAATTTGACGCAAATCGGCGGAGTTCTCGGGTCGAAAGGCTATGCGATTGCCCTGGCGAAAAGTGGGATATATATTTTTTTTAATTTGAAAAAGTCGATAATTAAACAATTAAACGTCGATATTTTTAAAATTTGAATAAAAAAATCAATATATATTTTTTTTATTTTCAGAATCTGAGTGGACCGACCGTATGTCGAGGCAAATTCTGCTCTATGCGAAGAGGGGAATCATCGAAATGAAGAAGACCAAGTGGTGGAGAAGCAAGTAAGAAAATTTTACTGTAGAAAAATGCGAAATATTTGCAAAGTAGAACATTTTTGTCCACCTCTTATTGATTTTTCTAAACATTTTTGAAAACAAAACATTCCCTCTTGCTAAATTTATTTTAAAAATATGTTTCTTTAACAAGTGATTATCTTAACTTCGCCCATTATTGATTTTTTCACAATTGTCGATTTCTCAAAATCAACGTTTTGAGGGGAGCCGCTTGCTCAGGTGCGGGACATGCAGTGAAACAGGAGCGATTCTCCCTGAACATGCACAACATCGCAGGACTGTTCATCACGCTGGGGGCAGGACTGCTATTCGGACTGATCTCCGTCTTCGCTGAGCTAGTGTATAGGAGCCGAGAACTCGCCAAGAAGGAGGGGGTGAGATTTAAACAAAAAAATCGGAAAACTTTGAAGAAAGAAAGGGGGCGTTCATATTTAGTTGCATTGCAACTAACGTCTGAACGAGCCCAAAGATGAGAGGATTAAAATGAGAAATTCGATTTTTTTCTAGAAATTTTCTGAAACAGGAAAAATAGTGAATTGCAATTTATTTTTAATAGAAGATATTGGGAGGAATAGGGATTAAATTTAGTTTCAAATAGAAGAACTCAGAGTTGTAGAGGAATTTCTACATTTAGATAGGAAATTTTTGAAACATAAATTATAGTCAAATATATTTATTTAGAAATTTGAATAATGATGATCAACAAAGGGGCAGATTGAATAGAATATCCACGAAATATTATTTAAAATTTGTTGAAACTTATTTTAAAAACTTCAGAAATCGTTCTGGCACGAATTCAAGCATGAGCTGCGATTCGCGCTGAACCTGAACAAAGTTGCCGATCACCCCTCGAGAAAAAAGACATCTGGTAAAAGTGAAAGAAAAACCTTTAAAATAAAAATTTTTAAATTGCTAGAATCAAAGAATCATAATATTTTAAAGTTTTAATTAATCCTAGTTTGAATTTAGAAAAAATGACATTTTAAACCCCGAATTTAAATAATTGGTTTAAGCGAGTTTGAACGGACTAGTATTGGCCTTGAGCAAAGAGGATGGGAATGATCTGAACAGGGAACTCCAGAAAAGGATCGGAAGCAGAAATGCAAATGCTAATTGTAGAAATCTTGATTAATTTTTCGTTTCATAATTTTTTGTCTTTTCCTTTGTAATTCTAGATCTTTCTAAAATTCTCTAGTAAAATACGTTTCAGAAAAAAACGGTTGTATTTCTTTATTTTGTATTTTTAATATGAATTGTTTATGGGTATTTCCTCTCAAAGATTTCTTTGATTTGTGAAAAAATGTATAAAAGTTTCAATTTTCATAATTTTTGAAAGTTTTATCTTGCTGCTCAGTTTTGTGACTTTGTGATACCTCTAGTCATATTGATGTAGTGCATTTTAACAAATTGTAGAGCACAATTTTCAGGTGTACATTCAAAAGCCGGCGACTTCAAACGAGACAATTGATGGCCATGTTTTGGACCGAGAGACGCAGAGAAACCAAAGGTTGGAAAATATAACGGGAAAAGAAGAAAAGTTAGAAAATGTGTGAAAAATCCCCCGACTTTGATAAAAAGAGGGAGGACTTTGACATTTTATTAAGATTGATTAAATCCGAAAGGGGGTTATCAGGGTGATAAAGATGATACAAGGAAAGCTGGGGAACAGTTTAGAAATGTGAATATCTTTGGTTTTCTTTCAATTTTCAAAGATTATTCAAAGTCCTCGATATCTTGTTCGATTAAGTCCCAAGTCGGGTGCAAAGCTTCCCAGTAGTTCTCCAAATATCGGCAGACTTTCCTGCTAGCCTCGTCCAGACCATTCTCTTCAATTATCAAATCGATCTAAAATTTTGATCCTTCTCGAAAAAAATAAAAAGAAAATACCGTATTTTCCGGAAGGGAGTTCAAAGTTTCCGCGAAGGTTAGTTCCCCAGCCTTTTTCGTGGACGTTTTTCTCAATAAATGGAGTAAAATCGGAAATTTAATTAGGATAATTAAAAGATAACTAGGGGATAATTACCTTCCGGTCTCTGATCCGGATTAGGATATAAATCGGAGCCAGGAAGATTCCATCTAGGTCTTGAGGGGTAGAAATATTCGGGGCGTTTAGTAGGACCAAATGCAGACTTTCCGCTAACATTGTTATCACTCGCACCTCGTTTTCGTTGACATCTAAATTCTGTCATCTATTGTCGTTGTTTTCACCGGGCAACGATAAAATGACAGGTAGTCTGTCGTCGAAAAATCAGGAAACCGAAACCTTTTTGGAGCGTTCTGGAAGTAGCGCATTCTTTGAAAATAGTCACTTGTCTTGTTTCCTCATTTTCATTTACCGCGTTCTCTCGCTATTTTTTTTTTCATTTTTTATCGATTGATTTTAACGTTGTTAGTTTTCAGGCGACAGTACGATTTCGCGACCGCGCCCGAGCAGAAAGAACAACGATGGTACGAGGCTAGAACGAGCCGGAACTGGAGTTGGTCGAAGCAAGCAAAGGAAGGGGCAAACTAGGTCGGTTTCAGGGAGAAATCAAACGAAAAAGGATAATTACCCATCTAATTGCTCTAATTAAAGAGCTAATTTCCCTAGTAAAAGTTAATATATTACCTACCGTATCCCATAATTACGTCTCCCTTTTCTCCAATATTAGTGGTCAAACGGCGAATTCTGGAACTGAAGTGCTTAACGATTTCATCCCTGAAAACTTTGGGGAGAAAATGCGATTTAAAACAGCTCCCTCCTACTGTAGTGCAGCGTGTAAGAGTTGGGTTAGTCGTGATTTTTGCGAGGTCGGTCCTAGGATTACGATAGGCCGGGTCGAGGGAACTACGGTATAATATTGGGGCGGCTCCCAAGCGGGAAGGTATTTCCTAAAATTCGAATGAATTTTTGGAGTTTGTAAATTATATTTTTAAAAATAAATAGAATTTTGGAATTAAAAAAAACACAGGAAAAACTTTTAAATCGAATTTTCGAAATTTTAAACATGATAAAAAAATTACATGATTTTCTTGGCTCGCTTCTTAGCGTCGGCTCGGTTCAAACTTTTGATATACTGACGGCCTCTAGCGATATCGAATTTTATCGTGGTCTTTTGACGCTGAGGTCTTTGAATATCTTCTAAAATGAACATGTCAAACGGGGTTTTTGGGCTATCTTTCAATATTGGACTGGAGGTTTGTGTGTTATTCTTTGCAATAATTTTCTTTTTTGGACTTATTCCATTTTTCTGACCTTTTCTAGAGGACTTTCCTAGATTCTGACTATCTTCATCCAAAAAATCATCTGTGACGTAGTCGCCACTTCTCGTGAGCCTTTTTGCGGTTGGAATGAATCCGATTCTTGAATTTTTCTCAACAATTCGACCTATCCACCAGTCTTCGTCGAATTTCTGGAAATTTGAAAATTCAAAACTTTGGACTAGGCTTCAAAAATCACAAATTTGACTCAAAATTTTAAATCTTAGTTCATTCCTTGAGCTCATCGAAAATTAAAAAGGGAAATTATGTCGAAAATAAGACATCCTAATTTTCTACTTTTGAACCTTTACCTAATTTGGACCATTGCGTGCCTTCCTTTACAGGAATTATTTATCTTTAGGCTTATCCAAGGGACATTTACTCACCACTTTGTTTGTAAACCTACATAATAAGAGCGTGCTTGTAAGTACACAAAAAAAACAAACGTGAACCAAGGTAATCTTCTGTACCTATTATTTTGAAAAGAAGTCTTTGTTAGGTTATGCAAATGTGTTAGATTGAATTCCAAATGGCAATTTTATCATGATAATCGTTATATACCTGATCTTTGTCCGCAATTTTCAAAAATTATGTTTTGGAGAACAAATCGATATTTAGTCGGTGTTTAATCGTAATCTTGAAAAAGACCTACCAAATAAATGTGCAGAAATTGGTTAGACTTGAAAGAAATCGTCTTTTTATAGAGGGGCGAAGAATCTTCTAAAGCTCCATCGTAATCCACATTGCATCGAACCATAAATGCCACTTTGCATTTCTAAAAAGTTACTGTAGCTTCTCACGTTGAAGCGTAGGGACTCAAAATACTTTTGATACGGCATTGGATTTTTGAGTAAAAAACCTCTTTTAACCCTTTTATCGTTTACTTCCGGTACTTTTTGGGTATTCAAATAACCCTTTACTTTTCTTTTGTAGACTAGTTATTCTTCTTGTTATGTAAGACCTCAAACATAACCTTACTTTTTTGTTTAGATAAAAGACAAAGATTCTCTCTGGAATACGATATTAAAAAATTTTAAAAGGCGTGTCTAAAAATTTGAATGTACCCAGGCCATTAATTAACATAGTGTGGTTGGTTGTTTGTGTTTGGGCAATAGGGTGGGGTCTGGAAAAACATTTGGAAAAAATAGAGAATGCTTTCAAGAGAGGAAAAGAAAAGGAGGGACACCTGTACTAGCAAGGCCTTAAATGATGATCGGCGGGCGGCGGCGGTATGATCAAAAGGAATGTTTTGGAGGGGAAATTTTCCTCCTTTTCGATAGGTTTACATATACAGATTGACTCAACTGATAGCATCGAAAAGGGTGTGAAAATGACAACCCCCAGGCCCAATTTTGGTGGTGCTAGAGGATTTATTTTATTTCACCCTCTTATTTTTTTTCGCTTTCGTCGATTTTTGATTTTGGAAAATGTTTGGCCATCCAAATTTTTGAAGAGAATTTTGCTTTTCTAGGCTTAAACATTTCTAAGTGCTTTTGAGAATCGAATTCTCTCGTTCAGTAAAGCTATTCTATGTAGTTAAAAATTGTACAATTACTTTCTGTTTCAAAATTATTCTAGGCTATCTAAAAAATCATATGAATTTTGATAGATCCACTTCGATTTACTGTCATTTAGAAATTTCAAAATCGATTTTTTCCTAAACTATAGAAGAAAGCTTACCATAGCGACCCACTTCAAGGCATCGATGGCCTTGCGGCGTTTTTCCAGTTTCATCTTCTGATGCACGACGGAAGCGTCGTAAATCAACGACGACTCAGACACAGAGCGTTGCGGCTTAAACACTTTAAGATTAAAGCCGATATATCAGATCCGACTTTATCGCATTTAAAGTTTATCTTTCAAGCTAAAATCTCCTTATTCGTACCCCTTATCAATACTGCAATTTCGGTGACGTGACGAAAATTGTGTATAAAATTTCATTGTTTTGCAAGTTCTGTACTTTCTGAAGTTGATGGTATTTTTAAACGGCTGAATGAAGAAAAAATGTGGAAACAAAAAATCGAATTTTTCGCAGAAAATTTTGACGCAATTTCCTGCAAAAGCAGATGAATGAAAATGATCATTAACTTAATTGATAAATCCGTCATTGAATTGGACAAAAACTATGTGATTTGGGGGTGTAGCGTAAAGTCTTCCCCGACTTTTTATCAGCCCCTTTCGCTAAGTTTAGATCCACCCTTGGCTTGTCTGATTTTATCACTTAACACACTAGCAGATTCAGCCCTTTTATGATAGCGACTTTGCGAAAATGGTGTTTGTTTTTTTTTCTAGAAAATTCACCTACTTTTAAGAAAAATAGTGCTGGTGATAGGAAATTTCGGCGAATTTTTAAAAATCTTATTTTTATATCAATCTGGAAAGTTGATCACCTTATTCTCCTTGTAAACGTGCAGGAATCTCTGAAGATTTTCTCGGATTATACTGTCCATCTATTTCTGAAATAAAAACTTTTTGGGGTATGCCTCGGGAATTTGTAGGTTTAGGTTTGATTTTTGCAAATTTATTCATCGGATTTTTAGTGGAGAAATAATTCTTGCATCTTATAAAATGCGTCTTAAAAATTCGCAAATTTCATCATGTCAGAATTTTATATCTTCTTCGATTGTCAGGATGTAATTTACGAATTAATTACCCTAATTAGCGACTTAATTGCCTCCTAATTACCTCTTAACATTTCTAACTACGAGATTCACAAATAATGTGCTATCAATTTATCTTCGTCTTGGAAGCGTGTTAACTTTCGATCCCCTACCTCCTCGCTAAATTGATCCTTTGGGATTACCACCGTATCGATTCTAAGGAATTCGAGCTTTTCCCCCTACTTTCTTTCTCTTTCTTTTCCTCTAAATGACTAATTGCTCTTTCCAAACTTTGGAATTTTGTCGATTTAGTCCAGAGGTATTATTTTCGACTTTATTTTTGGAAAAAAAGACTTTAAACTTACCTTTCTAATTTAGCAAATATTGAATTAATTCTTTAGTCAACGTTTCTGGTTTTATACCTGTGGCAAAAAGTCAGAAACTTTTCTGAGATTTTTTTTAGAAATTTAGAAAATAAGAAATTTTAGAATATATACGAAATCTGAAAGTTTTTGGATTTTCTGTGTTTCTTTATGATCGGTTTATGGGGTTTATGGGCTAAATTAAATTCCAGCATCAGATCCGAAAGATTTCAGATTTGCTTGCATATTCGGTGATTGTTTTATCCCGAAAAAGCCTCTGCTGAATTTGATAAATCTGGGATTTTTTTCGGATTTCGGGACTTTGATACCAGAACCATTTTCTAAATTTGGAATTTTTGGATTTCGAATTTTCATACCTACACATTTGAACTCTGAACAGCTATTTTAGACAAATTTCACTAAAAAGATCACTCAACTTTCAGATTTTTAAACAAATTTTTAATGGACTAAAAGTTTTTTTTTTTTTTTAAATCTAAGATTTTAAAAATGTCGCCTCTTCACAATTTTCTAGCTCACACCCTGGCCTCATTTATGCGGTTAGGGGGTCTGTCTTTTGGGTGACTGATGTGCTACCCGCATACTCTACCCTTAACAGACCAGGCCTGGTCCCTAAGACTGTCCTAAGGGTCACCCCCTTCTTACTCTGACTTTCTGCCAGAGACTTTGATGTATGAGCTGCGAAGATTAAGACATCCTTTGGATGTCTCCCTTTTATCCGGATTTTATATGAAGTCCTATTTTATTTGGGGATTTTTGATAGGCTTCATGAAATTTCAAACGAGATGGCTGGAAAATTTCTAATAGTTACTTGAAAAATTCTTTAAAACAACCAAGTTTCAGATCTGTGAATTTAGGCTATTCTGATATTTTTGGATTTCCAAAATCCTCTTTCCCATTTGCTCGTTTATGGACACGTCTTTATCCTTATCTGTGTCTGATCTCATCTCTCTTCTCTAAGCTCTCCCTAAATCCCTCTATCTCTCGATCTCGATTACTTTACCATGCCCCCTGGCTACGCGATCTGACCACTCTAAATGGGGTACTTTGGCAATTTTCTTGACTCGATAAACTCTCTTAAATTTTCATACTATTTTCTCTCTTTTTTCCACAACTCTAATTTTGAAGACTATTTTTCATTCCTTTGTTTCTTTTCTCTCTCTATCTATAAATCCTTTATCGGCTTGATCTCTAACGTTCCTTTTCTTCCGAGACTTTCGATCCAACAACGCCCCGCAACATACGCGTCAGAATTGGTTTCGCATCAAATTTCTATTTTTAATTTTTTCTAGCGTCGTTTACCCAAATTACATTAGTAAATTCCGTCTTTACTATAGGACTTTGGATTTTCGGAATATTAAAGGTTTCACAGGATAAATAAAGGAATATCGGGGATATTATGAACGATTGAATCACGGGGCTTCAATATATCGGACGTTTATTAATCTTTTCTAGAACGCGAAAATGGCGAGAGATTTTGCGAATATCCAGAACCGATTTTAATCCAAATTTATTAGGATTTTTTTTTTAAGATTTGGGCGAAATCGCTAATTACATGGTTTTTTTAAAAATATATTTGAATTTTAGATTTTAATATTATTATGCTTAGAGTATTGTTGATGCCGAAATCTGAAAGGTCGAAAACGCGGGGGAAAAAGCGATTTTAGGATTAGTCTCTCCTCTTTTCGCGTGCTATTTCTCTATTTTCTAACCATTAAAACTAGCTGCACCACTTTGCACGCCTTCCAGATTTCGGTATCAACGATACAGCACAGACTAATTCTATATTTTAGCTTTATTAAGTCAATTTATTTTATAGCATGTCCAAATCATTACTCTTTTAATCTAATTTTAAAATTTGACTTATGGTGCAAATTATCTATTTTTCACTTGTCTATTTTGTCCTACTTTCTTTGAAACGTGGAATTTTCAAATTCAAATCATTCTCATTTTTTATCGAGAGTCGATTCAAATTTCAAACGCCGATGTTCTTTTGCTTTTGATCATAGAATCGGAAAAAACTCGAACAAGGCGTTCTTTTCTTTGATGTAAAGTTTTCTTTCTCTCGATTTTTCCTCGTATCTTGGCAGCTTTTCCAGTTGACCACGCCCACTCACATGCGAGAAATTTGAATTCTTTGGAGAGAATAGTATTTGAAATTGAGAGATTCAAATAGAAAATGAGAAATAGTATGCTTTGTAAGAGAGTTAAAGAAATTTCAAAGATACTCCCTATAAGAGTAGGTACAGCTGTGGTCAGAGACAAGAAATATAAACCATTACGACCTCACTATTTCTCCGTCTCTGCTTCTTTTTCTCTCAAAACCCCATGTTATTTCTCTTTTCTATGATATCTCTAATTTCATCTCCAGATGGTCAAAGACATTTGAATTGCAATTAGCCTTTGGGATACCATAAGCCCCGCCTTCTTTGTGAACCATCAAGAGTACCATTCCGGAGAGAGACCGGCCGGTTTTTGACGGGTATCCTTTAGCACGGGATGAGAGATTTATGGCACATTTGAAATTTATGATAGGGAGTCATGAAAATAGGAATGAAGAAAACTATTACGGTTCATCACGAAATCTTAGCTTTTTCTGATGTAACTTTGAAATTTTGGATGGGTTACTGTAAGTTTAGTTACGAAAAGTTCATGATGATAATAACGTCGAAATAAAATATTTGCTATAGATTTCTTTGAAGCTCACATTTTTCCAAAAGTTATCCTCAACTAAACTGCCACTTTATCATTGCACAACTTTTGATATCTCTTGTCATTATTGTCTCTAACCCACGCTATTTCTCACTGATTTGCAAGGGTCGTGTCCTGTAGTGTCTAATTGTGTTGCGCAAGAGAATTTTCTGCTTGTTCTATCTTCTTCTTTTCCTATACTATGTTCTAACTATTTTTCTCTCGAATCAGTGGTATTTTTCGATTTTCTGACCCTTTGCTTCTCTTCTTCCTGCCTATTATATCCGATAATCTCTAGCCGTTGCGTAACATCCTACAAATCCCTTTTGGATCTGAACAAAAAGGAGTGAAACTTTTGGTTCTCTTTATTTGAATCCTCTATAGTTTTCCGTGGAACCTGGAAACATCAAATTTGAAAATTCTAGATTCGAAATTTTTAGATCTTATAACAAATGTTGAAAATATATTCATCCTAGATTTTGACTGTCTATAAAACAGTTAGAAATCTATATTCAAAAAAATTCTCATGACCCCATTCCCTTCAAAAATATTAATTGACCCTCGAAAAATTACCGGTTG
>LIAE01007150.1:98471-111311 GCA_002287525.1 Diploscapter pachys
CAGTACTCGGATTAGAGAGGTTTAAAGATGTGAGAGATAGAGAAATAGCATGAGATTTACGAAGGAAAAAGATAAGATGGGTAGAAATAGGACGAGATTTAGAGAGGGTGAAAGATACTAGATAGAGGAATAGTAAGGGAAACTAAGAGAAAAAAAAGATAATAGGTAAGGTTACGCGTTCGTCCCAGGTCTCTAGGTTAGGGGTGTCCGATCGGACGTTTCCGAAGAGCCGGCACGATTTTTGATTTTGATTTGCCGCGACGCGCAATTTGTCAAAACTTTCACACGCGCCAGCCGCCACGCCAAATTACAGTAATCTTTTCGATTTTTAATAGGTTTCGAATTTTTATTGGGATTATTAATACTCTTCTGGACTATTATTGATTTGGTTGAGCAAGTTCTTTAATAACTAATCATAATTCTATATTTTTGGAATAACAAGTTTCGAAATTCGATTGGGAATATAGAGATTTTTCTTGGACTGTTAACTAGTGTTTTGATAGCTTTTATAAGATTTTTTTTTTGTAAATTTTTTGAGATTTCATGAGATTTTTTCTTGGATGATGTGACTATCGGTAAATAGAATTTTACAAAGAAACTTCTTTTTTCTAGATTTCTCAAGTTTTAATAAAATCTCGTCTTTGATCGTTTATTTTGGAAAATATTTTGAGAAACTGAATTAAACTCGGGATAATCTTTTGTGTCGGTGTTTTTGTGATAGCCGAAAATTGTCGATCACGAATATTTTATCCTTATCCGCCTTTACTTACATGTTTTGATGGCAAAGCTTCTTTTCTAGAAGTTATATCCGAATTTATTTTCAATTTAGATTTAGATAGTACTGTAATTAATGTTGAGATTTTCTAATCAAAACTACTCTTGGTGTGTATAAAACTGGGAATTTCGATTTTTTATTATTTCTACATCTAACTCTCGAAATCCAATACCTTATAAAAATTTCATATTGCTATTTATTTTTCGAAAATCAAATTCCAAGAATTTCTGATCCGAACGCGAGTTTTACTTTCGGGTTTAAGATTTGATCACTTCCCGCCTGTGCTCCAAAATAAACCTAATCCGTCTCATAATTGCGTCTATAGCCCATCTTTATCCCTATCAGGCTTTATCAGTATTCGAAAATCCTCTTATCGTTCTTATAATCGAGCCACCGCCAACCTGCGTATATCCGGTAGTAATCGCTCTATTTGTGTTAATGGATAGAAACACGTAAGGGGGATTAAAATAGGGGATCTGATTTTTAGTTTGATTATCGAAATTTAGACTTTTTTTTGTTGTTTATTTTTCGCCCTCTAAATTCTGCGAAAATTTCATCGAAATCCTCGACTTTTAAATGACTAGACTAAATTTTCGATAAATAAACCCAAAAATGACCGTTCAAATTAGGTCATCCGGGGGTCATTTTCTGCGACTTTTTGTAGCGTTTCTTTCAGCATCACATCGACTCTTTCTGGATGTCTGTTGAATGTAATGATATCCCCTTTTGCTCTTATCTTTATTCCTCTCCTTTCTATTTATCTCTCTATGCCTAAAGCGAACATTTTTCTACTTTGTGCATTGCAGAAAAACTCTAAAGGAGTCAAATTACCGTAAATGAGAAATAGTACTGATGAGTCGAGAGAGAAAAGAACGAGAGATAACAGAATCGAGGCTTCGCCTTTTAGACACTATATCTCATTCATCAAAAGTTTTTCGAACCTGTCCTTTGAAATACGAGCAGCCCCGCCCTAAATGATGGATAGTATTTGAATTTCTGCAACGGTGCGGCATGGTTTTGAAAATATTAGCCCCGCCTCTTTATTTTTGTCAGATTTTTTATAGGTGGTCGGCTATTATAACTTTGCTGTTTTCTTAGACTTTGATATTTTAAGTACGGAGAGTTGAATAAGCCCAGATTTGATGATATTGCTTATTTTTCCGAAATATCTTGTCCATTAAGCATTTTTGAGCCCTCCGTTTTATCTGACAAATTTTTAAAACATTTTTAATTTTCAAAAATCTTATATTCTTGGAAAGGCAGCAGTAAAAATGTCAGTTTTTTGGTAAAGTTACCCTCTACTTTTAGTATAAATGATAGGTTTCGTTTAAAAACCGTTCCTTTTTTGCAAAAATATGAAGTGTACCCGGCCTCTCATAATCAATTCACAAATGAAAGAATACCTAGCGTCATACCATTTGACCATTGTTTAGCTCATTTTGAGTCATTCATTTATTCTTCTCTTTTTCTCCAAATTTTCCATACTATTTCCCATTCATTCATCTTCCCCTTTTTGAGATCTAAAAGGGTCAAATACCGTCCCCAAAATGGTACTTGAGTTAATTGATTCTGGAAATGGTCGATTTTTAAAAAATTTTATGTTTCAAAATTCGATTAAAGAAAACTATTCAAAAATCTTATCAATACAAGTTAAAGCGGTTATAAAATCCATAAAAATTACGTTTGAAAATTCCTGATAAAAATTCAGTGAAATGTTATATGATAGCCTTAATCTGGGCTACCAAAATATCTTGCCTTAAAAATTATACCCCTGAATTTTCTAGACCTAATTTTCTGAAAAAAAATCCCCCCGACTAGACTCCGGGTGTGATTTTGCGAATTTTTCGGCCTGTGCTCAGGCTCATAGAAAATGCGGCTCATCCCATCATTTTAATGCGAATATCGAGGGAGGCGCTGAATGAATTGTGAAAAGACTAATGCGCCCGAATAATAATAAAAAATAGGAATACAGAGGGTTAACATTGATATTTGTTATCTTTTACTAGAGAAATTTGTAATTTTACCGATATTCTACCGAAAGGTTTTGATTATTCCCTATATACGGTCAAGAGCTGACTATTGTGCGTCTTCCGTAAGAAGTACGCATTGCGATCGAGTTTTCCCTTTTGTTTTTCTGCGCACTCACTCATTAGCCAGCTCTCTCAAAGGCTTTTCCCACTTAATCCATAGTAACGCAATCAAAGGAGATGTCATCGTGGCACAGGGGATAAGAGCTCCTGCAGCGGTGCAATTTATTCTGCATTTACTAGCGAGTTCAAATTTCAAATTTTCAGGAAAGCTCAATCGCGCATTACGCACTCTTTACAGAATACGCACAATAGTCAGCTTTTGACAGTAGAGCTAAGCTTTATCGAAATTTTGGATGATTTTTGGAATGCTAATGATGATAGCTTGGTTATCAACCAGATAAATTTTTGATCTTATAAAATCCGGATTTTCAGATTTTTTTTATTTTTGAACTATAACCACTTATTTCCTATTGTACTTTACATTAAGAAATCGAAAATTCCAAGAAAACGGCGATGGCGCTGATAATTTCGCTAATGAAGATATAATCATGGATTTGTTTCGGATAACATATATCTCGGGATCTGAATTTAGGAGCATTTTAGGAATTTGAAAAATTAGTTGTTTTGAAGAAATTGCGAATTTACATGTTTACAGAGTGGTCTTTAGTTTCGAGCGAGACTTATAAAAGATAATAAAAGATTAACTCACCCACTTACTAAAAACTTATATATAAAAGGAGACCAGGCAGTTCATCATCTTGCAGGCTAAAACACTAGCGCTAAGTTTCATGATTTCTGGGAATACCATTAATTTTACTATTTTTTGCTTTTTTTTAATTTCTAAAATAAGCCATTCAACAATCAACCTCATGAAACAATTGCCCTGGATTTCATACTTCAATTCAAATAATTTCCTGAAACATATCCGAGAAAAAATTTGCGTCCTTGACCTTTCTTTTGGATAATTTCCATGCGTACCATCTACATTACGTCATATCAAACAATCCATAAAAATACAATCACTTCTTCAAACGAGACACCGCTATTTTATTTTTACTTGAACTTTCTAAAATTTGAAATCTCGATTGCGGAGGTAATTTGTTATTCTTGAGTTATTCGAATTCGACTTGACATTTCGGAATTATCAGTCGAAAAAATCTAAGTTTGAATTTGGATAGGTAAATTTTGGGGGAGTTAAGATCTATCTTTTCCCATACTATTTCTTTACTCTTTCTTTTCTCTTCTCATTATTTCTGGCTCCACCCCCAATTTGTCACCTCTCTCTTTCTTTTTCGCCTCTTCAGGTCGAATGCTATTTCGCAGTGACAGCTAGCTGGTCCGTCGCTGTGTGTTACCTCTGTTCGAACATTTTGCTACTTGTCTCGACTTTCTAAATCTTTAAGCTCTCCTATTTTTAATACTATTTCTTTTTTGATTTTTCTTTTTGCTCTCTAAATTTGGTACTAATTTTCTATCTTTAGACTCTCTAATTTTCAAATACTGTTTCCTCTTTAAGAATATTATTTTCCTCTGACCCTCTAATGTTTTCATGCTATTCAAGGTGATTAGCACTTTCTTTAAATCTCCACTGCAAACTATCTCGCCGCAATCTCGTTGGGCCTTTGTCACCGAAATTTTCATTTTTCACCCCTTGCGATCACTTCTGATTTAATTTAACGATAAATTCCGTCTGACTCTCTAAGATCTCTAACTTTTCCAATGTTATTTCGCGTCCCCGAAGTCCACCTTATTTGGTAATTTATGTTTAGACGGTTAGCGTCTGACAGTCGCTGTTTTCCACCACTGTTACCATTCCGATACGATTTTAAATTTATGAACACAGATTCGGAACCTGATATTCCAGACGTCTTTCACCGCTATTCTTTATCATTAGAAATTCAAATTGAAAATCAGGGATCCTAGCCATCTTTAGAGATCCATCATTTATCATGGGATGATAAAATTTCATTTGAAATCTATTTTATTGGATCTTCAAATTTTAATAAAAGGAGATGAATTTGCTGAAATTTAATATATCTCTATAGAGAAATCCAAAATGGTCGAATATTTGTAAAATCGCTTTATTTTATAGCACACGGTTTTATTTTATCGATAATAGTTTGAAGTCAAGCGTTATCAAAGCGAAATTTTTAAGCGGGCCAATTTAACGTCCGTAAATTTCGTTGTTCTGTAGGAAAAAGGCTCATTGGACGCGCGATATGGTAAAACGGACTTTATTGAATTTTTGGAATATTGTTTAAATGCGTTTTTTTTCAATTCACTTATCGCTTATTGAAAGTATTTTCCTACTCAAATTTAATTGAAGTTTTACAACATATCTATTTTTCTCGAATTCTGGGGAACTTTTCATCAGAAATTTAATTTTGTTTAAATCCCTAAAATTTGATGACCATTTTCAAGAAAAAATAAAAAATGACCACTTTCGGAATTTGCTTGAGAGTTTTTAATTCGGCCGACTTTTCTGTGCGATTTTCCTCTTTGAAAAGTGTCATCGAATTTTCTCGCTTTTGATTTCCTGCCAACCGTTTGGCGGCGATTTGTGTGAAAAATTGGGAAGAAACTGAAAATCACGCCCGTCCTCTTTTTCGGAAAAATCAGGGACAGTAATAGCAGAAAGATAAAAATTTTTGGATTTTTGGTTAGGTTTCGAAAAATCTTGACATTCACTTTGAATTTTGACGAGATGTTACATAGTTTATTCGTTAGTAGAATTTAAAAAAAATCATAAATAAGTTAAAAATTCAGATAATTCGTTGATATTTTACGTCAAATTATTCTTTCAATCGGTACAGGTGTGAAAATCTTCAAAATTTAAAAATGTTTAAAAATTTTTGTGTGAATCTAGGTTTATCATTAGTTCACAATGTCTTTTGCTTTTGCTAGTATCCAAAGAAGGGGTTTTCCAAATTTGCAACTTTATCGTTTTTATCGATATCCAAATGATTAATCCCTAAAATTCGGCTTATCCACAAAAATCGGTTTTTCGGCCGGCGCGATTTTTCCCACATTTGTTTCCTGTCTTGTTCTCTGTCAGCACTCATTTTCCAACCCCTGTTCGCCCCTGTCAAGTCGGCTTTCTTTCATCTACTCCCAGCCCCAAATTAAGATTGATTCCCAACTAATTTGACCGCAATCAACCAACTGATTAAGTAATTAGTTACTCTAACTAACTCTTCAAATCAGTATTTAATTACTCATTTCCTATATTTTAATTTAATCTGACTGCAACTAACTCACTAATTACTTCATTTAATTCACTAATTAGAAAAAAACCAACAATTATTGATTTTTTCCTCCAAAATAATAATTTTATCAGTACTTAAAAATTGATTACTCACATTGTAAAGTCAACTTTTCGAGCCCCTCTTCATTTGGAATGTTTGCCAATTAGATAATAGCAAAAAGTTTTAGCTAAAGTGGGCGGGACTTAAAAATTAATTTTTGGAAAGTTCGAAAGTTGAAATTTTGGTAAGATTTCCACATTAGTGCCTTGACTTTGGGTATGATTTTTACCCCTATTGTTAGATTTTCGATCCCATTTTTGTTTGCTACATTTGGTCAGTTTTGGTGGGTCTTTGTCTGGTACGTTCTTTCTTTTTTCTCTCATTTTGAATTACTATTTCCCAATTTTGCACATAACGGTCATTCACACTTTCCTGTCTTCTTTTTCTTTTTTACTCTCTAACAATCCATACTATTTCTTTTATCAGCCACTTGCTATGCGGTCCCATACAAAATCTTCACAGATATCGACTTTCTTTGACTTTTTTTTATTTTTCGCACATTTTATCTTTTCTTTGATCTAACAATTTCGAATTTATTCCTGATTTTAGCCCGCCCTAAAGTTTTTAAATCTGAAATTTCTATTGTGTAACTATGAAGTAACTCAAACAATAGACTATGGAGGATTACGGTATTTGCTGGGCCACTCAAAAGAAGGAGAGAGAGAACGTGAAACACGCTCCACCGCAAAAGGGGGCGGGATCGAGATCGAGAAAAGGGGAAGAGAATAGACCATAACGCTCAATATAACATCCATCTTGCAAAGACTTTACCTCTCCGAAATTTTGATTTGCAGGGGCGGGGCTGATTTTTGAAATTTTCAACTGCTTAGCGTAGCTTTACTTCCTCAGAAATGGGCGGAGCCTTTTTGGAGAAAAGCGATTATTTTCCAGAGACATAGTGTCATTATTATCACGCTTGATTAGTGATAATAGGGTCTCTTGATTTTTCCTGGACTTTTGAAATTATTCCAGGCGGTTTTAGATTTCTATCTTTTACGAGGATCGATTCATTTGAAACTTTCCTCGGAAAATGGTAACTTTGGTAAAATACCTATGTTCTGATTTGTATGGGTATTCGATCATTCCTCTTCTCCATTTTCTTTTGTCAATGTCCGGGGTCGGGCCATGCCAAAGAGAAAGAGACCTTATTGTGGGGCAGAGACGCAGAGTCGCTGTGGTTAGAACATAGACATGATAGGGTTTTTGGAAGGAAGGAGGCATTTTTCCCCTTTGCCAAAAGGCCTGGGTGAGAAAGGGTGCACCACAATGGCTCGTTTTGATTTTACACCAAACGCATTTCTGCAAGTTGCCTTTTCCGCCTTTAAGTTTGAATTTATCCCGGTCGGTTTTGAATTTCTATATTTTAATGCGGGATTAGCGATTTTTGAATTTGGATTTCGAGATTTCCAACAGATTTTCGAGAAAATTTGAAGGTAAGGGTGCATGTTGGAATTCTTTTTAATTGGAAATATTTTGTTTCGTATCAAAAGCAATCACTCTCTAGGATCTTGCCCTTTATTTGTCGTTTTGTTGAAACGTATTTTGAAATCGTGTTTTTGAATTTTTGAAATTTAAAATTGTATTTTTCAGGATTCCGGTTCAAAACGAGATTTCGTCAATTTCTGGCTGAAAGACGAAATTTTTCAACGACGTCAGTCCGGGACCGATTCTCGAACATTTTCCTGGACGAATTTTCCCGCCAACTTTCATCCATTTTCGTTGATGTTCCGCAAATAGACTGCCGAAAAGAGACGAGAAATATCAACACCTGAATATTGAGGAAATTAGAAAATAGGTGAGTTGTTTTTAAATAGCAAAAATTTTTTACGTTCGAAATAGTCTGCGTTAATTGAGCATTTCAATTTTTACTGAAATATTTTAATTTTGTGAAACTTACTGCCTTGGCATACAATTATTAAGAAAATTTAGTGAGGATTCTCCATAAATTTTATATAACAAATCGCCTCAGATTCGAAAATTTTCGTTTTTTTTTAACAAAGAATTTCAGAGGATGTCCGACGAGCCGGGCGACGACGAGGTGAAGGTGTTTCGGTCGAACGACGCCGATGACCTCGAAACCATCCAGCAGGTAGCAAATTATCGACGATAAAATCAGGATTTTCGCTTTTTAACTTATAGCCGGTTTTTATTGAAGCATATATTTGAATTTTAATTGATTTTGATTTGGAAAACACGCTGGGACGTTTTCCACCGCTGCAAATATCCTCCCTTATGCGGTGTGAGTGTATTCCGGTCAGCATTTGCAATTATTGTCCTTAATATGGCGACAACGAGAGATGATGACCGAATGTTTGCGGTGGAAAAACACGTCCCAGCGCCTATCGGAAAATTAGAATCAATAATTTTAAAATTGATTTGAAATTTGACCTTTCAGAGCAGCCAGCAACTGGCTGAGGACAAGAAGGAGGTCGTTCTGGAAACCGAGCTCGAGACACGACCGAATACCAGTGACAACACCATAATTGGTTAGTTTTTTATTATTAAAATGTTAAGATCTTGGAAAACAGTCGGCTAATTTGGATAAAGTTTCATTTCGAAAATTGAAGAGTATGGGAGAAATGATATTTTGGATAGGTTTAAAAATTGCTTCTTTATCGGAACTTTTCCGTTAACTTGATAGAACTAGCACATCGTCGAAACTGAAAAATGAAGATTTTCAAAACCTTAGATTATTGATTTTTTTCGCAATCGCCTGGCCTTTTCGGTCGGCATTCAAAAACACCTATGCTAGAATTTGTTACTCTGCCTCTTTTCCGCCCTCTCACTCTCTCGCCTTTCTCACATTCTATCGCCTTATCATGCGTATTGATCTCTTCGATTTTGAACAAAAACTCTGCGTCCCTGAGCTCTCTTAAGAAATCGTCATTTCTAGTTTTCCAATAGAAAATATACAAAATCCGAAAGAGAGAGATTGAGATCAACCTAGAATCTGGCAAAAACATTAGAAATTTTAGCAGTCTAGGAAAGTTGGAGTTTTACATTTTTTATTCCCTGTCAAAATTGCTCAAGATTGATGAGTTTTATTCTAAATTTAGTGGAGAAATTTTTGAAACACATTTTCAATTGTTATGTGTTTGGAGAAAAATAACTGATTTATTCTGTAGAATTTTTTACTAAAATTTCTCGAGACGTATTTGAAAAGTCGAATTATAAAGATTTCAAATCCTCCCTTTTGAAACCGATGTTTTCCAGGCCAAAATTATTCCGTCATTCAGTTTTCTTCGGTCTTTAAATTTGCATAAGAAAGGAAAATAGTAAGGACTAGAGAAAGAAAGATATGGTTATTCAAGACGAGTAACGGTTATCCCAGACGATTTTACTAGAGGCCATTTTATTATGTTTTCTCTAAACTCTAAAAATCAAATCCTATTTCGCCCCCTATAAAGATTTCTTGGCAGGCTTAGGTATCTTTTTACTCTCTCAGATCTGAATACTATTTTCTGATGGATAGTTTTTGCATCACCCCAAGGTCAATTTCATCGTGGCCCTCAGGCCCTGCCCACTTTTTGAAATTTCGTCTGATTCTTCCACTTCTCTAATTTGCTCATACTATTTCGCAAATGTGAAAATCATGAGAAAACATATCGAACTGTAGGAGATTTGCATAGAAAAAGTCTTGAATGGGATAGGATTTGCAAAGTTTAAAATGGTTTAGGGGTTTGAAATTTTTTTAGTTGAAGGTTCAGATTTTGGGGAAGTTGATCTTTTGCCAAAGATCGATTTTCAATGGAGAATTTTATTTGAAGATGGTTATCTATTTTGGACGAGGCTTTAGCAGCAATTTTTTGTAAAGAAAATTGACGCAAATTTGCATTGACAAATGGGTGGAGTATTAAATTCTTCAAAAATCGATTTTTTCGAATTGAAGCCTGTAATAGATACCCCTTTCAGGATGTTGACGGTTTTTTATAAACAACTACACTCTGACCTCTCCAATTTATTATGCGAGTATTTGTTTACCAAACACATTTGGCGAGAAAATTCTTAGGATTAAAAGAAATTATGTCTACAATTTTTGGCAAAGACGAAACTATTTTAGGTGGCTTTAAACAAAAATTATTTTGAATTGGAACGAAGTAGTTTATTCAATTTTTGGACTCACAAATTTTGCGCATAAATTTTTGAAACTTATCCCAAACATTTTGCGAAGCCCCATCTTTCAACACAGATTTTAACCGGGATTTATTGAAGCGATTTTGCGATTGAAGAAATTAATCTTTTTATATCCTTATCTTTATGGCCCCTATTGTGTGATCGCAATGTTAAAGCAAGGGGAGGGATAAGAGATAATATATCCTCTCTTTTCAGCAAGGGGGCCTTGTTAGAAAGTGAGGGATATTAGATATAGGTACTACTCTCGAAAGATAAAGGCAAGTGTGTAACAAGAGTATAAAAGAGTTGACCAACAATATTGATGAAACGCTGACAAGACAATAGGGTTTTGACAAGGCTAGAAGAGTTTTCGCGTTATAACAGGTGGTTTTCTGGGTATATAATTGATAAAACTGATCAAATTTTGACAAATTTATGCATACGAGAGACAAGCGATGGTATATTTTGACTTTCTTTGTAGATAAACTTGAAATTGAAAGATATGTTCCTGCGAAATTTTCGATTTTTGTAGTCGAAATTTGGACTCTTCTATGGGAATGGAAAATTTTCGGTATATCAGTGCAAAATGTCGTCAAATAAACCGGGGATTGGTGTGTTTGTGCGTAAAGTGGTCGGCCGCCAAGAGGGCGTATCTTTCGAACAAGGCAAGATAAGGGGGATAGCATATCATAAATGAGGATATCGAATGCGGTGATTTGAATGGTCCTATCTTTCAGCACGGGGGAAGCTAAAGATACAGGGGATTTCATATATCCCGATAGGATAAAGAGGGGATATCCACTTATGTCGAATGAGCTGTTAATAAGTGGTTGGGTAAATAAAGGAGCAAAGGGGTTACGGTAGCCGACAGATAGCTTCAAAAGATACAAGCAACTCTTTTGTATAGGCTCTCGGAAAAATGATAGGTTTGAACATTTTGGATGGTTGGGGAAATTTTTAATGGAAATAATGGTTTCTCGGATCTATATTTTGTAAAATTTAAATGAACAAGTTTCAAAATTATAGGTTAAAGGGAATTTCGAATTTGTGATGTTCGAGTTTTATTATTAAGTCATCAAATTTAGCAAAGATTAAAAATGATAGGTAAACTTTCTGGGAGATAAAACAAAAATACGGTAACTATTTAGCCTCATGTTACGTCATAATACCAATCGTAATTTGTGTCTATCAGCTCCCTAACGCCACTTTGGTAGTGAACCTCCAAAAATGAATGATTATGAATAGGGTCAGGCGGTTTTCTTTGTCTATCCTTAACCATTGAATGAGAACCTTTTCGATAGAGGCAAAGACAATGAAAGTAGTCAGCGTTTTGAAGCGTGAATCAGACGTTTGAAATTTAGGAGGAGTAATATGTTACAAAGAAAAGGGCAGTAAGATTGGGGAAAAGTTTATCCTTTATACTAATTTTGATCAACAACCAAAATATTGATTACTTCAAATTTTTTTTTCTAGGAAGTAGAATTTTTGGAGCATATTTTGGAAAGTTTGAATTTTACCAGTTGATATATTTTACCGTAGACTTGCAAAATTGACGATTGAATACCCTAAAGAAAACTAGTTTCCTAGTTTCTTTGAAGCCTATCTTCTGAAAGTCCAAGAAACAATTATGATATCATTCGTAAACTTATCACTGCCTATTTGGCATTGAGTTTCCGGTCAGTTTTTCCTCTGCTCTCTCTAAAATTAGAATTATCTCTCACCATATATGAGCAATTCTTATTTCATAGGGAAAAGTAGTCTGCTACAAAATTGCAAAAATGGAAGAATGGGGAAAATGGAAATTAAAGCCGTTATCTAGATTATTATTGTATATTCACCGGCGCCAGACCTCTTTAACCGGGGGACAAATAATAAGCAAATAAGCAACTGCGCACGAATCTTACCATTTTGGGCATAAAAAATTAAGATCATTATAGAAAAAAATTTAAAGAAATCGAAATTCAAACATTTGCCTCATAATCAATACTAGTTCATAAAAAAAGACTGAAAAACTCGATAAATCAATTTTAAAAAATTTCAGGCTCGAAAAATGGTGCGTTCTCCAAACCGATGGCCTCTCCTTCGTACTTCCACCAGCTTTTGCCGCCCGCGATTGGCGCGCCGATCAGTCCCGCCTACGTCAACATGATGTTCCCCTGGATGTTTGTGAGTTTATTGATCGATCATAGATTTTTTTGAAAAATTTTTAAAAGATAAATTAAATATGCTTCAAAAATTGTTTAGTAATGTAGGAAATTTGAAATAGCTCAATAGTTTCGAATTCTGTTTTGGTTCGTAAAAAACCTGAAAATGAAAAATAACGTTTGATATAAGTTCCGCAAAAAATTAAATACCGAATGAAACTGATAAGACGATTTTATGAAGAACTTGACATATCTAGCTAGAGAAACTAAGTTTCGAATCTAAACATTGGCTAGGTTTCAAGGAATTTTCTTCGATAACTAGTGGACAAAATGCGAATCTAAAAACCTACAGTAATAGTTTTAAAGTTACAGTATCCCCCTGAAAATCGTCGCGATTTTCAAAGCTTCTTTAGAATAGTTGCGCTACTTTTAATCGTTCTTTCGCTAATAACGTTCCCGTGTACATGCATGGT
>LIAE01007150.1:111381-123781 GCA_002287525.1 Diploscapter pachys
AAAGTTTCTGCGTCTTTTCGTCTCTTTTGAACTAAGGCTCTCCTACGCAATTTGTACATCCTTTTGTACTCGTGTATTTGCGGTTCGAGATATAATTATAATAATGATCTTCTCGGGGGTATAATTTTCTCACCTTTTCTTTTATAGTATTTCTCGGAAACATTTTTCTTTTCCACGAGATCTACTTTACTATTTCTCATTTTCTGATTCTTTGTAGAGGGAAAAGAGAACATGTATTGTTCGGGACTTTGTAGATCAGAAGAAGAAAATCCTTTTGTATCGAGGGCGAGTTTTCGAAAATTCTGACCCAAAGACGAGCCGAAATTACGGGAGCAGACTTGTGTAAGGCCAATTAGCCACCGGGGATTATGAAAGAAATTTCGGGTCAAGAGGGGCGAGAATACGAAAAATGAAGGAAGTCGGGATTTTTGAAAAAAAAAACGGAAGTTTCACTTTGCTTTCTAAAAAATGGTTCTGGAAAAATTGGGGCTAACTTAAAATTTCTACTGTGTTTTGCAAATGAGACATGCCTCAGAAAATTAACCTAGAGAATATTTCGAATTGTTTGATTGCCGTAACGGAACAATAAAAATTGTAAAATCGCCCAATTTGGTGTGAAATTTCTTTGGTCATTTATTTGGAAAACCCATTTCCGGTGTTATACGGTAATTAGACAAAGGTTCATTTTTACGTCTGTTTTTGTTGTGCCTAGGCAAAAATCGCGCCAAATCTTTGTAAACCGCACAGTGGGAGGTCAAAAGATAGGCATACATTTTATTAGGAGGAAAGCGAAGATTTCCAAAAATGGGCATTGTCTTGAAATTGCTTATTTTGATCGGGCCAAAATTATTTTGGATTTTTAAAAACTAACCAACAAAACACAAGATAGGGTTCAAGATTTTCTATGGGAAATAGAAAAATGATAGAAATCGGTTTATTAAACTGATAAAAGACTAAAAATAAAATGGCATTTCTAAAAATAAAATGTTTTGTCATTTTGAACGATAAATGATAAAAAATCACCTACACTTCCGGAAGCGTTGATAACGAAATTTTGCGGGCGGCAAAATTAGTGATAATTTGAAAATCTGCAAGTGAGAACATGAGTCAGATAGTCTTAGGAAAATAAACAAATGCTCATTTTTTCAACTCTGAAGTAAAGAAAATTATAGGGGACTTTCATATTTTTTAACTGTAGATTTTGAAACTTATGTATTATTTTCTAATTTTCGAAAATTGCTTCATAGAACATTTAACCATTGAAGTTCCGACCTAGGGAGCACTTTCGTCGGGCGAAAATAAACTATAGGGGGGCAGGTCGCAGGAGTAAAATGCTAATTATAACGCCAGGTTGCATGAATGAAAATGTTTGCTAGTAGTAACAGTTTGAAGAAAAAACATTGGCTAAGAAGATATGCTAGGGGTAGGTCGCGAAGGCTTACTGACGATCGTCCTTCCTAGGTCTGATTGAAGTACTATATTGAAAACCTACAGAATTAGTATAGGAAAAAAAAACTTGAAATATACTTCAAAATAAAATACTACAAAATTAAATTCAAATTAAAAACTAAAAGAATATATTTCAGCCAGCGACAGCCGCAGCCTATGGCATGCAACAGACGCTGTCTCCCTCGTACTGCTTGCTGCCTCACGTCGCAACTGCCGCTGCGGCAATGTCACCCTCGTTCACCCAGGTCATTTTTTTAAAAATATTTTTATTTTTGGGCAAAAATTATTGAACCTTTTAAAATTTCAATCTTAACAATTAATATGATTTCAGGCTTACAACGCAGCCGCTATGATGATGGCCGGGGGTCCGCAGAGTCCGATTTATAGGTTAGTTCGAAAGTCTAATTCTTATCATACTCTTATCCTATACAGAGTTTTCCGCAAAAACTATTCGGAAATGTTGTTCATTGTATCTTCTAAACTAAAAAGAGCACGCTCACGAATTAAATAATGCAAATTTGTATCGATTTTCCGAAAAGCTGAACCATATTTTTGAAGAAAATGGATTTTCAGGGCAGCTGCAATGGCGGTCCACCAAAAGGCTCAAGAGAATCTGAGGACTCTGAGCAGCCTCAATCCAGTCCACCCAAATTTGCCTACGGCCAGCCAGGGGGTGCCGCTGAGTCAAGTAAGGAAAATTCGCAAGAAAAAAAAAATTGAAAATTGCCCTTTAATGAGAAAAGAGCCTTAGAAAAACGGGTTGTATAATTTTCAAAAATATTGAAATTTCATCTAATTTATCTTTATATGGTAGAGAATAGCGTTAAAATCCGGCTGATATATTTTGAAAAAAAAACAATCTATTTTTCAGCTCCACCAAAACCTCCGCATGCCGTATGCGAATTTGAACGGCGCGACGCCGGATCAGGTGAACGGAGGTGGTCCGATCAGGAGGTCCAGGGAGCACAAGCCTAAAAAAGTAGGAAAATGTCTAGGTTTTAAAAAAAAATCAAAAAATCGATTTTCACTGAGAACGTTATTGAGTTTGTTCTTTCCAGGACGATCACGTCAAAAAGCCGCTGAACGCGTTCATGTGGTTCATGAAGGAGAATCGACCAAAATTGATGGAAGAACAGGGCTACAAGGAGAAACAATCAGCTGAACTCAACAAGGAGCTGGGAAAAAGATGGCATGCCCTCGACAAGGAGGAGCAACAGAGGTAGGGATAGTTCCGTGGATAAGAGATCGGAGTTTTGACTTTTGCAAAAGTTATCAAGATTTTTTCTTGGAAAAATACACTTTGAAAAGAAAGGTCGAAGTTCGAATTTAGCTCAGTAAATTATTTGTTGCAGATATTACGACATGGCGAAGAAGGAAAGCGAAGAGCACCGTATGAAGCATCCGAACTGGACCGCGAAAGACAACTACGCTGTCCACAAGAAGAAGAAGAAGCGAAGAGACAAGAGCATAGGTTAGTTGAGAAAATTTTAGAAAAAAATGAATAGACTTCGAAAAATCTTTACTTTCTGATCGTTTTTTCAACTTTATTGGTAGTGCAATAAGCGAATTATAACTATCAAAAATTTGGATCATAGGTTTCGAGGAATGACTTGTCTTATTGAGATTTTGGTAAGGATATTGCGTTGAAGCTTCGCATTGAAATTTCAAAATATGAATTTTTTGTCGTTTTCCCCGGATTACGGTATATGTTAAAAGCGTGTGCGCTAGTTCTTTGCTTCATTCTCTATTTTGTTACCTCAAGTGCGCCGCGTTTTTACTCGGATCTCGCCGATTTTTGGAGCCGAAAAAAATGAGGCGCACGCTGATAAGATCTGATAAGAGAACTCACCTTATCGCTCAAAGAGATGAGAAACGAGAAGACAAGAATAGGAGATAAGTACCCGGTGATAAGGGAAATGATAAGATATAGGCCGTTCGCGACACTTAAAAGCAGAAGAATTTGTGTATTTCCAAAGAAAAGGATTACGGTAGCCAAATAGATTATGCGGGTTTTAGTGCAACATGATGGAACGAGAGCGAACGTTTTGCGGCAGAATTTGCGAGGAGGGGGTTTGAAAATGAAATGAGATATGTTTTCAACATTTTATCGGGAAAATGGCGATGGATAAAATTTGATTGGACATCTTTTTTCCGGGTGAAATGATTAAATTGAAGAAAATTTATTGAAAAAAAACTGAAAGTAGTTCCAAAGTATCCTTATTAGAATCGGAGTTTTCTAAATACAGTCTTTACAAGATTTATAATGAATTAAGCATATATATATATTTTTTTTTTAAATCAATAATTTTAAAATTTTCAGAGAGCACGGAGCAAAAGAAGTGTCGTGCTCGGTTCGGCCTGGCTCAACAAGAACGATGGTGCAAATACTGCAAGCGGAAAAAGAAGTGCGAATTCTCATACGACCGCATCAACGAGCCATTATCCATCGTGGGAGAGATGAATGAAAGGGGTAGGTTTTACGACATTTTTAAACCTACCTTTAAAACGAACTTGAAAAACGTTCAATTCCAGTCAATTCCACGTCATCTGGTCCTTCCCCGATGACATCATCGATCGGAGGTCCCTCCCCCTCAGGCCCCTCCCCGATGGAGCACACTCCGACGTCGATGGAATCTGGAGAGAGCGACGACGACGACGATGACGACGACATCGACGGACCTGACGCTACCATCACTATGGAGCTGGACAGCTACGTCAAACAAATGGTCTGAGGGTACGGTATAAGACGACGTCGAATAGGGGGGTTCGGAATTCAGACGTCAACATTTGATAAAGAATAATGCAAGATGACGTAAAGATGAGGATTCTGAATCCTCATGAAATTTGACGTCAAATATCATATCTCATAGTTCAGATGAAAGTACTTTGTAGGGCGAAATTTGAAGATTTTTGAATTTTTTATGGTTCGAACATCTCCAAGTTTGAAGTAATTTTCTTATCGTATCATGTTGGATTTATTCATCTTCTCAAATACGTTTCTCTTCTCTAAATTATCCGGGTTATGTTCTTCAAATGTTCACATCATTTATTTATATTTTCGAAAAATACGCGATACGCAATTCTTCATTTTCTTACGCAAAACTTTATTTTGTCGGGGCAGTCCTTCATTTTCAAAACCCAATTTTCACTTCCCAAATTTGTCTCCTTTTTTATGATTTTTATCATCGATTTATTGACGTTTTTTTATTAAAATTATCACAGGTGCTTATCGTAGTCCAATCAAGAATTTTTGGGAAATTTTTCCGGAAAGCGATTCTTCGGGAAAATTCTGCCCAGAATAGAGATTTGAGTGCTTTTACCCACTAGGATCGAGGATTTAGAAAATGAATTTTAAAATTATTCTAGGGTTTTCAGGTTCTTCAGGTGAAGATGAATCAAAACTTTGAATAACTTGAAAATCCTACGGTTTTTAAACTTATGCTGCCTTGTAACGTTCATTTTCGACTTAAAAAATCGCGTTTATTTTTAGGCACATCCCCGTCTTTCTCGTGAAATTTGTATTTCCAGACCAAAATTTTCTAGAATTGCTACTTTTCTAGATGAGTAAAATCCCGCATTATTTATTTCCCAACATTTCCAAAGATCTTCCCAACATTTTCTTCTATATTTCAGACCATATTTCGCGATTTCTCTGTAAATATTTTATTTCGGATTATTTTCTATCATTTTGTTGTCATTTTATCAACGTACTCTACATATTTGATTATCACAGAAAGATAAGTCCAAGGAAAAAATCGAGATCAAATAAAGAAATTTGAATAATGTGTCGGAAAAATCCCAGAATCTGGTTTTCCCCAGTTTAAGGCTATATCGCTAACCATTGCAAAATGTTCAATTTCATGGCACCGATTTTGAGGAATTTAAAAAATCTCAAAATCCACATTTCCCCACCACCCTATGCACTTCTAACAAATTCACCTTTAACTTTATGTTGTTTTGCAATTTTTTAAATTTCGCCTCCGTCCCTTTTAAACGTGGGCAGGACTATTGCTGATGCCGAAATCTGGCCGGTTGAAAATGAGGAGGAAAGAATGATTTTAGGTCAGCCCCTCTTCTTTTCGTGTGCTATTTCTCGATTTTCTAGCCACTAAAAGTAATTGTGCACCACTTTGCACGCCTTCCAGATTTCGGCATCAATAATAAAGGAAAGTCCAAAATCGTCCAAAACGCCTTTCTGACCACCATCTGTTTGTTTGGTCTGACTCCCGTCATTTTCTCTCTCCCTCTTTCTCTCTCAAAAAGCCAGACTATTTTCATTTCTCTGCATTCTTTTCCCCCTCTCTGACTTTCTGTGATTAGCAATACTCTTTCGCCTATTCACTACTTTGCCAAGTTTTGTGCATCATTCTTTCGCGATTTTTTTTTTAATTTGTAATTTTTTTCAGCAACCTGATGAGCGGCTCCAGTACTTTCGATCCGTACGACTGGAAATCGTTCTACTTCAAAAACACCAGCCGGGACGAGGCAGGGCGGTAAGAAATTTGTTAAAAAATCAGGAAGATGCTGAATTTTCCGAGTTTTCTTGGAGAAATTAATAAGCTTGAAAAGGTCTTAAAAATCGAGAAAATCGAATTTTTGCAGGAATTTGGCAGTTTTGAAGTGATTTCTGGAGTTTTCTATGATTATTTAGACTGGAAAATCAAAATTAAATCCCCAAATTTTCGAAGAAAGACGAAAAGAAATAAGCCAATTACTTAATTACCCCATTCTCTTCTCTAGAATTGCTTTTTTCCAGCCTACTCGAAGAATTGTAAAACTTGTCGAAAAACGGGTTGAATACTTGTGGAAAGTTGTGGTTTGAAGTGATTCATTTCATCGATTTTCCGCAGCATTTTAATTTTCAAAAATTTACACTTTTGAAAACATCTTGTTCGGCAGGTTAAGCTCCTGGGTAAATAGAGTGGTGGTTGTATGTTCTGAAAACACTCGTTTTCCTGACCCGATTTCCCCTTTCCGGTCTACCAGAAAATCGATCGAATTCCCCATATTTGAACAGGCATTTGAGGTCGGGATTACTCCGGTACAATCTGATTTGGATTGATTTAATTTTTTATTGATTTCTTCCGTGCCTAAAAATAACTAATTTGATTGTTTTCATTTTTCAAGCCAAATTTTGAAACTGATTTTTTGTCTAAATTCAGCCTACTCTCGGACCCGTCCGTGTCAATCGGCACGTTTCTGCTGAGGGACTCCAGACGAGTCGGGGACTACTCGCTTTCTGTCAGGTAAAAATTTTTAAATGACCAATTTTTACAAAGTTTCCCTTCTTTTGAAAAGAATTAGTGCTATTAAGGAAGGAAAATGGATGAGTTTGTAAGGAACTAGGAATTAAAATTAAATGAAAAAATAAAAGATTTGTAATAATTGACCTTCTTTTGAAAAGATATCATTTTGTAAAGAAAAGTGGACAAATTTTCACGAAGCTAGAAATTAAAAAATAAAATAAAACTAAAAAAATAATTATTTAAGAGAATCCGACGAGCCCGGGAACCAGGTTCGGCACTACCTTATCGAGCTCGACCAACTTGAAGACGGCAAAACGCAGATTACGGTGGGTTGGGCGAAAACATAAAATTGTTGTCTGACAAAAACGAATCGAGATTAACAATCATTTTGAAGAGTTGCTTTTCGGAAATGGTGAAACTTCGAAACTGATTTTGGAAAACGAGCAAAAATTGGAAAGTTCTATCAAGCTTCAAGAAACACGTTGGGACGTTTTCCACCGCAAAAATTCTATCATCCTCAACTCGTTCCATTATTAAGGGTAGTAATGCAAAACTGACTGAGATATTTGATCGCATAAGGGATATTTGCGGTTGAGGACGTTCCAAGGTCTGTCAAGAAATCGGAGAATTATCAGAAAATCTGCAGAAAGTATTATCAAGTATTTTGAAACATGCTAAGTCGAATTTTAAAACGGAAACAAGAACTCCATGACTACCGTTTTTATTTATTTATTTTCTTAAATTTATCGAATTTCTTGAAACATATCTGAGAATCAGATGGGTCAAGATAAATCCATCCATTATTTACTATCACTTTTATTTATCAAAATAAAACAAAATATCTGAAACTCGATGGGATCAATTAAATTCCCTTATCTTTTTATCGCCGAATTGAATTATCAGATCGTTTGAAAGGCATATCTTTAAGATCTATTGGACCAAGATAAACCCATTATTTATCAATTATCTTTTTATCGTCGGGTTGAATGAGTTTGTTTACAGATCGCGAATCAGCCATTTCCCGACATTCCCTCGCTGCTGAATCACTTCAAAATCCGCGTCCTCGATAAAACCTCCCTGCTCTACGCCTATCGAAAGCCCATCCTTGAGACGGTAGGGAAAAAATGAAATGATAACGTTATCAGCACACTGCGAAGCTTATCAAAAGATTGATAAGCCCTATCAACTCTTGATAACTCATCACATCGATAAATTGAATTCCATTTCTATCTGACAAGATATCATAATGACTTCTAGAATATTTTGGACTCTGCAAAATCTTTGAAGCTTATCGTTTTTATCAATTCTATCTAAAAGCCACACTAAAGGTAGATCGAAATTCCTCCGTATTTCTCAACTGTTGAAGAACTTTGAAACCTAGAATTTTTAATATTTCTAAATGAAGAATTCCCATGAATGGTCAAAATGTCCCTCGTTATTTTACCTTCGAAGTTTTTCGTTTGAAACTCATCAATTGTTTATTCTATTGAAAGAATACTTATTCAGTTTTATCAAGTTTCTCTGTATTTATCATCAATTTTTAAACTTCGGAAAATTATCCAAATTTTCAGGTAATCGGTGCATATCGTTTTGCCGGTGATCAGGATCACGACCTGTCGTTCGAAGCTGGAGAGAGACTGGAAATCCTCTCGAAGACCTCGGACACCTGGTGGGAAGCGCGGAACGCTCTCAACAACATCGGAATGATCCCCGCCAATTATGTCGTCTCGGTAATTAAATAAATTTTAGATAATTCGAGTAGTTAAGCTGAGATAATTGGTCTGAAATTGAGACAGTTGGTCAGAAAATAGCGCTAATTGGTCTAATTGTATCAGTGGAAAACTTACTAGAGAATTTCAAAATTTTAACAACTAAATTTGAGATAATTATCCCCAATTAAATCGAAATAATTACAGATCGACCAGACCTCTGATCGCAACTCCAAAACCCAGAGTCGAAGTTCGATAGAAACCGGCTCGACTACGGGGGAAGAGCGAAACTCCACCTCAAGCAATGAGGAATATTACATGGTAAGATAATTGGAGTAATTAAGTGAGGTAATTAGAGTCATTTAATTTTATAACTCGGATAATTAGATCAAGGATAATTATAGTAGACTAAGCTAGAAGTAGTGGGGGCAATTAAGTTGAAAATAATTCTGATAATTAAGTGAAATAATTTGAATAATTAAGAGATAATTGCAGCCCCTCCTCCCAGCCATAGCGCGAGTCCTCTATGACCGAGTCCCGAATGCATACGATCCGACTCAGTTGAGGATTAAGGTAGAAGAAAATTTTTTTGAAATGTTAAAATCGATTTAAAAAAAAACCCATAAGTTATAGGTTAAAGGGCATATTTGGTGCTTGTTGTAATTGTTTGAACATTTTTTTTCAAAAATTATTACTTTTGAAGAAAAACAGTTGATATGTTTCAAGATTTCTTGGAATTCTGAAGATTTTTAGACGAAACATTACATTCGTTGATACTAAAGTAGAAAGCTAATTTAGGAAGAAATTTAGGAAATTGGAATAAAATTCGAATTTCCAGAAAAACCAGACCCTGAACGTGACGCGGAAGCTGGCGAACGGCATGTTGGAGGCAGAGCTGGACGGTCGCAAGGGCATGGTCCCCTTCACCTACATCCGATTCATCAGGCCCACCGAAAAATCGCAGCAAAACGGACGGTAGCCCGACACATTTTGGGAATCGACCCAGAAAAAAATTATGTTTTGAAAATTTGAAGCACACTTCAGTGATATAATTGATTTCCAAAATGAGTGATAAAAAGAGTCACTTACATTGACGATAATGATAAGAGAAGTGCATAATTGTCAGAATTTTCTCGAGGTTTTGATTGGATTTAATGTAAAATTGCTAGTTACTGAAATTTATCAAATCCAATCAAACTCTTTTAATATTTCGAAAGTTTTAGAATACGCTAAATTTTCTAGAAACGATTATTTCTCGATGCCTTACAAACACTTCTTCATCACACGAAAATTCGGGTTCAACTCCAAAATCATGAAGCCTCTAGCCTTATCAGAAAATCCATCATTTTATTTTTTTTTCCTGAAATTCACTTTATTAGAAAAGCTTTAAGAAATTCCTCATCGATCTTTTAAACATTATGATATGACTTTTTCGAAAATTTTCAGACTTTGTAAAATTCGATAAATTCAGTTTGATAAGAAAAATGGAGCCTTAAAAATTGAAATTTTAGGCATGAAAATGCTTCTCTTGCAACTAGTTTTAGCTTTAATATATCACACTCTGTAGTAGCTTGATTTTTGCACAGCTTTTTGGTTCCTCACACCACGCTTTTTGATGTTTCACGAAATTTTCATTCTCACAGAAATTCGCCATTTCTAATCTATTAAGACAGTCCTGGTAAGAATCAACTAGGAGGTGACCAGAGACACGAGTCTTGTTTTGTGATGATTTTTAATGGTTTCTGACTATATTCGACCTGGAGAACGCGATTTTGGGGCTTCTTCCGGGATTGTGCACTTTTTGGAGAACGCACTCTGAGAGGGCAGAATTTTCGAAAGTGGTCACGAACGCCTCCAAAATTACCTGCATAATCAATGAAGAAAGAAATAGTGCATGAAAAGATACAGAAAATACCGAGTAAAAGTGATCCAAAGATCCATTTGCCAAACTCTTGATTCTCGCATTCAGTTTTCAGTTCTCGTCCTTTATGAGTGACTATTTTTCTTTTATTCCTCACTTATTTCTAGTTTTATTCAATTTGTATATTCCCAATACGGAATTTCATCTAAAAGGACTACTTTCACTTCGAAATCATTATTTTAGAAGGAAAGTCCTGTTTACTTTTCAATATTCATTCCCCCTCAAATTGCCATATTCCGATTTGCACACATTAGATTTGAGTAGGGATGTTGACCCCCGACCCGTGGGTCGGGTTGAAGTTTTTCGATTGCATCGCGCGGATCGGATCGCAATTTTTCGACCCGCGAACACCCCTGGATTCGAGAGAAAGATGATTATTTATTGCTCTATTTCAATCTGGTCTTTTCAAATATCGCCCAACTGCGTTACTTTTTTTCATTTAAACCATTTGAATGTTTTTGTTTCTTTCTTGTGAACGGTCATTCCATATTATCCAGAACTGTCTGAGGTTCGGAAAAAATCCGACTTTAACTTAACTTGAACTGAACCTCCAGACAGTTCGTACAACCCCGATTAAGAGGAATATTTATTTCAGTTACAATTATCTCTCATCACTTTTAGATGTCCTCAAGAGTTGTCTGTATCATGTGCATTGAAGTCAAATTATTATTTCACATTTTATTGAATAAAATTTCTATAGGAAATCTGAGATTATTGTAATCAAGCTTTATTTTATGGTAATTCTCCGACTTCTCGCCATTTATTCGTTTGTGGATCGTATTCCTCGATTGAATTACAAAAAGATGCCATATATTCTTGATATCTAAGTTAGCAAATATTTGGTATAAAGATATGCAAAATCTCAGCTCACCCTCCGATTGCATACAATTTCCCGTTAGCGACAATGAGCTAATGATGATATCTTGCATAATTCATATCAGCGATTCGAGAAATTCGACTGTCAACTGGAGCTGAGGGGTCGAAACACAGACAGGATTTTAATGCTTGACCACTAAATTTATAATGATACATTATTTATCATACAATTAGCGACCTCAATCCTCCAGTTATGTAAATTTTCCCATTTAACGATGCAACTCCGAAATAAGCTCCTATTTCTTGAATCTTTCCAATTTCATTCCATTCCCGTTCATCGTCTGATAATCGATATATCTTTCTACTTGTCCATCCATCAATAACTGAATATCCATAATTACAATAAGGAATATGCTATAATGTGACCGTATAAAATTCCATCGCATGTTATTGTTTGAGCACGACCAATTGGAAGAGGAAAAGCAGGTCCTGTTTGCCATTTTCCATCTATTAAAACCTGAATTAATTATTTCATGGACTTTCATTCGATCTTCTTACATCAACGCGATTCGTATATTTCCATATCTTAAGAGTGGATGTCAGGAAAAATCAAAGTCATAAGGAAAGGGTGCGGAACAGGGGTCTGTCGATTTGGCTGATTTTCATATATATTGTTTAGTTTTTCACGCTGATTCTTGTGGTGCTATCCGTTTTTCATAAAAATGATCGTATGCAGGATTACGATAGCTTGAAGTTTTGACAGACCTGATCTCGGGAAAAAATTCATAACTTTCTTATTTCTGAACCAAATCGAATGTGGTTTTCAGCATTGGATAGCCCATGAAAAACTCTACAAATAATGTAACTACGATCATCTGCTAGAATCAAGAATTTCCCGCCAAAAAATTAATTTTCGAAAATGCGACCTTGGTCGACTTCAGTGTTTCAATTCTTTACCCAGATTAGAGTCCGATACCCCGGCTGGAAATGGACTTATTTTGTAGAGAATTAAATTCTGCATTTAAATATGCAAAAATTTTCAAGAAAAGAGATGGTTGAAACCACGAAAAATGCGTAAAACTAGTGCATTCTTATATAGAATGGCAAACTTTGACCCCCCATAACTTTCTTATTTGTGAACAAAATCGAATGCCGTTTTTTTCATTAGATAGTCCATGAAAAACTCTACAAATAATGTAACTTCGACCATTTTCGAAAATCGATAGTTTGGTGGAAAAATTAAAAAATGCGAAAAAACA
>LIAE01007151.1:0-17459 GCA_002287525.1 Diploscapter pachys
CAGACAATAAAATAAGAATTTTTTCGAAATACGATGGCCAAACTCAACATCATGTTTTTTTTATACATTATTTTTAAAAATTCGTATTCCTCTATATACCAGACAAATTTTCGTAATTATTTTTTTAGTTTATAGATCTTGAGTAGGGGAATATCATAAAAATAAAAAAATACAACTTTGGGAATATTATTTTTGGCGGGAAAAAATTATCCGAAGTTACCCTATATACCCGTAATGCGTTTGCAAAAGTAATATGAGTTAACATCTGAGTTTTCCATAAAATTTCGTAGAGCTCTTCAAGTTGAGCAACTTTTGTCCATCTCCAGCTTGGGATCTGATATTTATGTGGATTAAATTCGCAAAAAAATTACGGTATGATATGACCACTTTTTCGAATATGCAAGTTTTCCCGCGCAAATTTTGGGTGGTCGAAAATGATTAGTTACCTAACATGTGGTACTGTGAAAGGGCTATTGAATGCAAAAAAACCGCATTCGATTTGGTCCAGAAATAAGGAAGTTATGATTTTTTTTCTGACATGGGGTATGTAAAGACTTGAAATTAGCATAACTCCACCCACTTGCATTTTTGTGAAAAACGATTATCACTATGAGAATCAGCGTGAAAAACTGAACAATATATATGAAAATCAGCCCTATTTGCAGACTCCTGTTTATACCGACTTTGATCCTTACTGACGTTCACTCTTAAATGATGAGTCATGTTTGCGAATCGATTTTAGTCTGATAAAAATTGCGAAGCAACAATTTAGTGGTTTTATTTTCCTTTCTTTAATGATTAATTCAAACTCATCAATTGCAGGCTTTCTCATTCAATCAATACTCTTTTAATCACTTCCACTTTGAAATAATACTATGGTGATTGTTTAGATCTTTTAACAACGATGCTAGCCAAGTTACCAGTCGAAATTATATTGTTGATCTGCCAATATCCCGAATCCAAAGAGCTGAGACAATTGGCCTGGACTAATAAACGGATGATGCAAATAATAAAGAGATATCTGCCGATGGCGCTCGAGAGGAAAACTTTATTCTATCGTAGGAAATATTTATTGTATGAGCAAAAATTAATTTTAATATTTAGTACCTTATGAAAACGACAAAATTTTAGAAAGAAGAATTTATCTATTTGATTCGCATACTAATTCTGTTGATTATATAGCTAAATTTACTAATTATTTAAGGCCATGGGAAGTAACAACTATAAAAGATAAAGTAGATTATTTTATTTGTCATTACCAATTTTGTAAATTTTAGATTTTTGCGTTGGATTCTTCTGAAGAATCGTTTGAAATGTTCGATCTGAATACTCGACAAATCACTAAAGGTAACATTACAAAAGCCAATAGATTGGTTTGATTTTATTGCATTCTTTGCAGGACCAGATCCTCCTGAATGGTGTGAATATGCATCTGTGGCTTATTGCAAGGACAAATTGTATTATTTGGGTGGAATGAATCCTAAAACAAGAAAATATACGAATCGAGTTGATGTAAGAAGATCGAATGAAAGTACATGAAATAGTCTATTCAGGTTTTAATAGATGGAACATGGCAAACAGGACCTGCTTTTCCTCTTCCAATTGAACAGGCTCAAAAAATAACATGCGATGAAATTTTATAAGGTAACATTCTAGCATATTCATTATTTTAATTATGGATATTCAGTTATTGATGCATGGAGTAATAATAACATATATCGATTATCAGGCAATGAACGGGAATGGATTGAAATCGGAGAGATTCCAGAAAAACGAATCTATTTCGGAGTTGCATCGCTAAATGGAAAAATTTACATAACTGGAGGACAGGAATCGTTAGTTTTGTATGATAAATAATGTATCATTATATATTTAGTGATGGAGTATTAAAATCCTGTCTGTGTTTCGATCCCTCAGCTCCAGTTGACAGTCGAGTTTCTAAAATCGCTGATATGAATCATGCAAGAGAGTATCATTCGCTCATTGTCGCTAACGGGAAATTGTTCGCAATCGGAGGGTGAGCTGAGATTTTGCATATCTTTATACGAAATATTTGTTAACTTAGATTTCAAAAATCTTCCCGAGAAAAGTTTTGCAATTCAATTGAGGAATACGATTCACAAACGAATAAATGGCGAGCAGTCGGAGAAATTGATATAAAATAAAGCTTAATTATAATAATCTCAGATTTCATATGGAAATTTTATTTATTCAATAAAATGTGAAGCAATAATTTCATTTCACTGCACATGATACAGACAACTCTCGAAGACATCCAATAAAGACGCTGAAAAATCGCAAAATAAATATTCCTTTAATCAGGGTTGTACGAACTGAACTGAATTTCGAACTATCTGGAAGTTCAGTTAAGTTAAAGTTCGATTTCTTCGAACCTCAGACAGTCCTGATCTTATCATTTAGGCTCCCTGTATTATAACTAGATTATAGGATGAGAATGTAGGCAAAGAGATAAATAAGAAAAGAGACGGTGTTGGTGTTTCGGCGGTGTATAATATAGGGGGCCAAATATGAGAACTAAGGATGTTCAGGAATCATTTCTCCTAATCATCATGGCTAAATATGTATTCAAATTTTGGCAATTTGTTACGATTTGCCAAAAATTTCTCGATCAGCATACAGATGAGTAGATGAGTAATGGGTATTGTTTTACGTCATCACATTCATTCTTCGCTGAATGCCAAAAGAACTTTAAAAGCTTTATGCGTCTTTTCTACTTTTACCTGTTTTGTCGCAAGCATCGAGCTGACTCACCAAGCAACGCATTATTTCTTACTGCTTTTGTATCATTTACGCGAGAAAGCGAAAGTCAAGGAGAATTAGCATAGAGAGTAGAACATTAGAGTGAAGTGAAATAGTATGAAAATGGGAGAATTACGTCTATTTTCTCCCGAAACCTCATGCTATTTTGCTTTGTCTAACTGTTTAGTGACAAAATAATAAAATACAAGAATTAACAGACAATACATTCAGACACGCAGCTTCTTCCTCCATTCATTGTCAACTTATACCTGTCTCTGACTCTCTTCATCTCCGCCCTTCTCTCGCTATCTAATGCGCTGTTATGTTTGATTCATCATTTGACCCTCCGTCTATAAGAAGGCGATGGCATTGTTATTCTCGGTATCAGATACGTTGTCAGAATTTTCCATCAGTTAGAAAAAGGAGTTATGTGGAAGTGAGATCAGAAACTATTCTATCTTTTCCATGCTATTTTCTTACTTTAGCCGTATCATGTTTTTTTTTTCTGTTATGCATCTTTCTACATTCGAGTTGGCATTCGCCTTGAAAATCGGTCGTGATTCCTTCTCGAGAATAAAGTATCGCTCTTCGGAAATCCGACTCGTTCAAAAATGTCTGTCTCTGCTTCTTTGTACCCCTCTTTTCTTCGCTTACTCATTTTCATACCGCCCCACACAACCAAGCAGGGCGGGCGGCTTCTCGTATAAAGTCTAGTTGAGGAGAGAACAGAACAGTTCTGGTTTTGCTACTTTCGCTTCACTTTCAGTCGATAGCTTATTTCATTTCATCATTTCTGAAACATTTCAAATTTTCAAATCGCTATTGCTTCAAGTAAATGTTGCAATTTTTCACTTTTACGCCAACTATTCGAATACGTTATCATATGCATTGAAATTTTCAGAAAACTTGAACATGCATTTGCTCGTGTCCACTGTCATATTTTCTGCCTATCTAATCGTGCCATCAACAACATGTCTAGCTGCGGGAGTTTGTGGAGGAGGTTCATAAAATGTGCAGTTTTCTAAAATTAACCAAGATTTTCAGGATGCATGCCACCACCCCCAATGCCTAGCTGTATGGGAGGTTAGTTGAAAAATCTAATGATTTTTTTTTAAAAATATTGAATTTTTTTCAGGCTGCGGAGGAGGAGGAGGATATTCTTGCGGCAGCTATGTATGTGAAGATCAACTATACTTTACAGAAGAGTGCATTTTAGGGATGCTACCGAATGAGAGCCCGTGCCAGATCGTCCAAAACTCTAGCGATCGGCGGATCTAGTGCGGTACCAATTCCAAGAAAAAAGGTCGTGTATTGATTGAAGAATTAGGTCACTCAAAGCCCCGATGAGAAATTCATGGAGTGCTGCCAAGATAGACAATTGCCCGATAGCTGTTTGTCAAAGTGCACATACAGAACCTACACCAAGGCTGCACTTCAAGTAGGAACAGAAAATAATGAAAAAGCAATAAATTGAAGAAAACGTATAATTTTAGGCGATGTACTTCAAACAGGACGCTTGTCCAATTCAAGCTGCAACTGATATTCAATACTGTGCAGCGCAAGGAATGGATCATAGGCAGTGCTGCATGAACAATGGAGTCGGAACGACTCTGGCTGGAGGAAAAGTAAGAATATGATGAAACTTGATTGATTAAATCTCATGAAGTCTCGAGATCAGTTCCTGAAGACCTTGGAAGTTAATGCATCTCGAAGAGTTTTTTTTTATGTTGCACGTCACTCAATCGTATAAAACACAAGAAAATTTTGTACGGCACTCTAAAAACAAATATTCATCACTTTGAGAAAAGAAGATTTTAAAAAATCGACGAGCTAATTTGTTCGTAGTCATCAATTGTTTTCAGTGCCTGGTCTTCTGCGACCAGCGACCGGGCAACGTGACTCAACTGGACATGACCTACATTGCGTGCTACGACAGATTCGAGGAAATGAAGAACTGTTTCTGGACGGGGGTCACCCAGCAACAGCAGATGCAGATGCAGCAACTGCAGCAGAGACAGAGGGCACGAGCTCAGCAGGCCTGGCGACAAACGCCTGCTGCCGAGTTCTCGGAAGATGGCGATTTCGACTCGATTGTCACTGCACCACGAGCTCAGCGAAGAGGAGGAGGAGCCAGAACTTTCAGACCATAAATTAGAGGCACTTGGGAACTTCATGACATCATATATAATAGCACATGAAGAGATAGGAAGTTCATCAAGTCTTCCATTCTCATGCATGTTTCACTTCATGGGAAATGGACGATATTACTGTTAGGGAAATTTTGAAAAGAGTAACGTGAATTCCTAGCTGGACTTTATCCTCCCATACCATTTATATGTCATGAAGTTTCCAAACTCCGTACATTTCTAGAATTTCACTTGTCTGTATCATAATCGTTTTCTAGATCATAATTATTTCTTTCTCCATGATACCACTTTCGAAGCTTTACCTCGCAATATTCTTCCACAATTGCTGTTGATGTATTTATCAATAAACAAGGTTTCATATAGACTAAATGTCTTTCATTTTTTCTTTATTTTTCACCACATATGGCGAGTGATGAGAGGTGGGAGAGAGATGCGAGGGCGCGAGGCATCGGCGCCCTAAATGTCAAGGGGAGCTGGGTGTGGAGCGGTGATGCAGGCGACAGCAGCACGATTAAGTCGCTGTCAGAGGAATCGTCACCGATCCGGACGGCTGGGCGGAGCCGAATGCAGCCTGAGCATCCGTCGCGTCGGCAGGTGCCGGGGCAAAGTGCACAACCAGTTTGTCCTCTTTCGGGGCGCCGGCCTACAAAATCTAACAATTTTGTTCCAGCACTAGTCGTTTTCTGATTTTTTCGTGCTTTAAAGGATGTTCGAAGAGAAACTTGATCTTTTCTGACGATATTTATCGTTGAAAAGAATTAGTATGAAATGAACGGTTCACGATGCTCGCGAAGCTATAAATTTCATGGGAATTGTGAACATTCATTTCACTTCCTAGGTTGATCTTCACAACTTCGCCAACGAACTCGATCATCCAACGTATCGCAGATAAACCGAGTCCGTTGTCGACGTTAGTCTGTGCTGCTCACCAGACGAGTAACGACGAGATCAGTGGAACCACCGGCGTCGACGAATCCGAACACGGGCTTGACTCTGTAAATTGCAAATATGAAGGCCCATCTTATGCAGACATTATCCACGAAGAACAAGAATCAAATGCGCACTCTCTAACGACAGAACAAAAAAGTTTACTCTTTCCGAGCAGATAATGCAAACTTTTAGTTTTTTTTATAAGAATTTGCATGCTCAGTGAAAATATTTCGACAGTACGTTTGGTTCTTGTCGGCAGTTTTCTCTCCCTCCGTACCTGTACTCGTTGTTGTTCGAGGACTTCACTTTGAACATCAGCTTTTCAGCGCCACCATTCACTAATTTATGCGTGCTGGTTCCACCGGCGGCGGGAAGCTAGAGAGGATAAATTCTATTATTTTTTGCAAGATTTTGAAGATTTCATTAGTTTTCCAAGTTTTTTTTCGGCGTATTTCAGAGTTTTCACACGCGTTGTTTTCAAGAATTATTTTCTGAGAAACTTGGACAACCAGCTCTGACAACAACAACATCTGATGATAGAGTTTGGTTGTCGGCTGTCTTGTTCGTCGTTCTTACAGATGTAGCTGGAGGGTCTGCAGTGAGAGATGCCATCGCTGTGTTGGTTGTTGGTCGAGAGAACAGAAGCTTTCGATTGCTTTGGAAGGAGTGCACCGATTAATGCCTGCAGACTGACGAGAAAAGCCTTTTATAGACATCTTCTATCTTCTATCGCTAATTCGATATGCGAATTTGGACAACTTTGAGACTTCTTCCACTTTTCACGTGAAATTTTGTGATTTTGACCGGCTTCTGACTACCCCAGACTAATGAATGACGAAATTTAAGTAAATTAGGCAATCTCAACTGAACAGGTATAAATATGCAGCTGTTCTATCACATGCGCTAAACGGATTTAATGCCGATCTTTGAAGCAAAATATGAGTTCTCTGTCTCTGACTTTATAACTGAAAAGGAATGGAAAAAGAAGAAAAGGCCTGAAAATTTGCAGGAAGTCATGAGATTTCCGATATTTCAGAACCCATTTTACGATTGGAAATCTGAAAAACAGAACTCGAATAAGTTACCGAGTGCCATGCAATGCCATTCGCTATACAACTCATAGAGCTGATAGAGGAAGCGATAGTCCAAAAACCAGCCTTCCCTTAACAAGGAGTCGTCATGACAACAGACGACAATCCTTTTTCTTAATCCAGTTTTTATGCATCAGTCGTATCGTTACTTTTTAGTCATTACTATAGCGTGCCACATTTCGAAAGGATAGACTTTACTATTCGCGACTAAAATTCTCATGTAGCAAAAAACTAACCCTATCTATGAGCGATGCACTGCCGCAGGATCTTCGAGATATCATCAAGTCGCAACAGGATCAGGCTAGTGGATCGAGATCGAGGTCTTGCGAGACAAGTATATCTGGATCAGGCAAAATCACGCTTCCAGTCCTACCACCAATCGGTGGTAGTCATGCGATTGAAGAAGATCCTCCGAGTACAGCAACGTATCGTGTTGTTTCTGGCAAAAAGATACGAGACTCAGCTGCAGAGATTGAAACATTCCCTTCTATCTACCCGAAATTATCGCCACGATCGTTGGAAAATAAGCAACTCGATGAAATGGCAAAAGACATGAACACGATTAGAATTCCTGACGATGATCTAATAGATAAATTCAGCGTCATAGGAGAACCTCAAATCGTGGGAATTTTCGACCCATCTGAGAAGGAGATACGGTATTTTTTTGGAGATTTGTTGGAATTATTGAATGTGTAAGAAGAATGAAAATCTCTTTTGAAGTGAGTAAGTTCAAGGTACTAATTCTTCTTCTTCTAATGAAAAGCTAGGAAGACGAAAATTAAGCTCGGTGTTAGATTGAAAGAAGAGAGTTGGTCTTTAGAATTTATGATAGTCTTTATAAGAAGCAAGTTGTAGGGGATTGGCAAAATTCGAGGTGCTCCAAATAAGTTGATTTTTGGCATACGGAGATTATTCGATGCAGAGGATAAGAACCCGAAAAAAAATCAGCTTATTTGGAGCATCTCGAATTCTGCCGACCACCCCTCTCTTTTTGCAAAACTCGTTTCTTATAAAGAGCCTGTCTTGTTCATCTTTGCACATTTTCTAAGGGAAATTCTCATTCGCCACGTGTTTTCAATATGCTGACTCTTCCAGATACGATCTCAACCTTGATGAGATTCCGGATGATGAAATTCTATCGCGAAGACTGTCAACTACCAGCAGTATGAATTCCTACGAAACGACACCGAGGAATCCAAATAAGCTCTCGAAAGGTCTGAATTTCCCTGGAACTTTCTTGAAAATGATACACATCGGTATTTGGAAAATTCATTCAGACTTTACAAAAACCATTATTTTAAATTGCATGAATTTACAAGAAATCCTTGAAAATTGGTGAAATTTGATGATAGCAGAGAAGGAATTTAGGCATTTCGATTCTATCCGAATCCAAACTTCATTCAATAGGTGAAATTCGAACTCAGCCATCGTCAGCAGCATCATTCAGACCTAATGATCAATTTGCTCAACTTCCGGATAAAATTCCGGGTTCGATCTCAAAATTATGGTCTAGACAGCTTTGATGATCCAAGATTTAGATATCCCAGGCCTGAAAGAAGTGATCGAGTCAATGTCGATGCGCGAATTTAACAAAATTATCATGGTTTGTAGGTCAGAGAAAAATCCCGAAAGTCTTCAATATCCGCTACTTTTTCAGAAAATGCGATACCGAATCTCACGGTCTCTTGAACGAAACCGCCATTTTAGAATGCATCAAGAAGATATTTCCAGAGGTATTTGAAGAAAAGTTGAATAAGACGCTCATATTTTACTCCATTTTTGAAAAGGATTTATTCTGAAAGTTTTTCATATCTCGTAGTTCCTGATCCGATCTTTTAAAGGTTGACTCCGATTCTCAATTTTAAAAAAAATCGCATATTTTCAAGCAATTCAAAAATCTATATTTTCAGTCCTCATCTGCAATATCTCCCTGGAGTCAGCTCTTGAGATCGATAGCTCCAAATGGGGAGTTGATAGATTACGAGGGACTCGCTGATTTGATCAAGTCAACCGTGAGCATTGGACCTCGAAAAATGAGAAGAATGTCGACGATGGATTCGATGTGAGTCGAATTATCATTTTGTTAAATGAATATGCTTTCTTCAAAAAAGTGACAAACAAATAAGATACCTCGCGTTTTCATTCAAATTGTTACCCAGGAAAAATCCGTATGGTGTCTCTTTTCCGTGCTATAACAGCTCCATATATCGCTAAGAGCATGTGATATTAAGGGAGAAAAATAGATCTCCTCGAGGGAGGCACTTCACGCGGAGTTGTAGCCTCACGTTCATATCTATTTCTTGTTCGTTAGAGAAAGAGAGCAGCAGCAAGGTTTCACTGAAAAATGACAGTAATGAGTGGAAACTGATTCAACTGCTCGCTCGCTCGTTTTGGGTTCGAATAATGCACTCAAGTTTTCATTTTATAGCGAGAAAACACAAAATCAAGTGTCAGGACGAGGTTTTGATCGAAATATGACCACAAGGCATCAATCCATCAATTATCGTTTGAAAATTTAACGGAAATCGTCAAAAGTTTCAAATTTATTGAATTTTAAGAGTTTTAGATAGCTTTTGACAAGTCCTGTCGCGAATCAGTCGAGTGTCAAGAAAGGAAAGTTGTTCGTCCATTAGTCGGTTACATTTTTGCAAAGAAATTCCTCCTTGAAATCGCTTTATTTTCGAAAAATACATAGGCGACGAAAATCGCTTTATAAAGTTCACTAGCTCACTTCAAAAGTTTGACTCCATTTGCGTCCCCTACCTAAGAGTGAATTTCTAACCCCAAAAATATTTGAAGCTAGAGTCTTTCTGACGAAAAGAAGACTTTCGAAGTTATCGAGTTTATATTTTCAGATCAAATCTACCTGATGTTCTCACGTCAAAACATTACGTTCAAGCTATGCTCCCACAACTGCCAAGTCGACCGTCATCTTCACAAGAAAGACGAGAAAGGGGACGGCTGCAGGTAAAAAAACGGGAAGAAATCAATCACGGAGCACATAAATCTAGGTCATGACCGATATTGAAGTGCTCATGATGAGACAACCGGGGTTGCAGGTTGAAAGACTAAAATTTGCTACGAATCAGAAAGTTGGTGAAACTGCTTTGATTCGCCTGAAAAGAACAAATTTCAGCTTCTTACAGTTGATGAGCTTGAAACGATGCTGGAATTGTATGGACTTCTTGAATCGTTTCGTCCATTTTTGCCTAGACTCATCGGATGTTTCCAAACTCACGATCAACGATTTCAGTAAGACTTTGAAGGAAACGTGTTGTTGCTATTCTTGCATATTCCTTTCTGTTACTACTGTCTCATCGATTTATTCGAGTTTTTGGAATGAATTCGCCTCAATAGCTATGCGCAAGATCGAGAAAGAAAGACGAGATGACTACTTTGTTCGGTGGAATGACTCATTGAGGAATTGAAAAGAAGCAAGAACTAATCGATCAGCAGGATTGTTAGATAGTGCAAGATGAAAGAGGCAACCAGACATACAACAATTTTGCAAAATTGTCTAGAGTGAGGTAAAAGATGTGAAAATCGATGCTGCTGGAAAGTGCTTCGTTGCAAATGCGCATGGCATGAAGGACCCATTTAGTCGCGGAAAATCGAACTTCATCGTCAATGTACGACCAAGATTTTGTGAACATTTGGCTCCCTGCCTATGTTTTTAAGATGCTGTTTTTCTTGTAGAGGGGTAAAGATGTAAAGGGTGAAATCGTTATTGCACACCATTGATCGATCCATTGCCAAGCTGCTGTTAGATAGAACAAGAAAGAGGAGAACCCCAGACATGAGTTGAAGCTTTGCAATACAGTTTGTGATTTGGCATAAAATCGGTAGAAATAATGGCTGTGCAGATGGTATAGCGGAGAACGTGTCAAGCAGGATGAGCTGATCCTCTTGATGGCAGACTTCCAGGACAATGAGTCGAAGTCGAGGCATACCCTCCCGACTCAGTGCACTAGACATGAACGGGATCCCCCATGTCTATCAACTTGGCCAAAGCAGCCTTATACAAATCGCACCCCCAGTGCACGGGGTTCGTATCTTCCTAGGAAGCATCTAACCACAAGTGGTTCTTCAGCTCCCTGCACCCATTTTTTGAAGTGCTTTTCTCTAGGCCTAGGGAAAAGCGCACAAATCTCAGCGCTAAATTTCAGATTCTCGGCATTTCGTGGCTGTCTGGAAAATCTACAACCTCTGAAAATCCATCAGTCCGCTCCAGCAATAATTCTAAAAGCGCCATGGGAAAGACCAGCACTTGCTGTTTGAATTCGAAAAAAAACCTAAAATTCATCAAGAACATATTTTAGAACATTGGAGAAACGAGTGTGGAACACGTCGACCAAAACGAGACAAAGGATGGACCTTCCTAGTTGTTCTTGAAGAACTAGAAAATAAATTGATCAAGTCGGTGCACAAATATGAAAGCAAGGCAATTGAATCTTTCAATTGGCATATTCTAAGTTAGATAGTTTAGAAATCCCTATAAATAGTGATCGAAATCATTTATCGTCATTTTCGAATCGCTGCACACTTCAACACAAAATGCGATGTGTTCGATCGGTAAGGATCACTGGAGAAGAAATAAAGACGTCAAAAATCATAGATGAACAAACGAAGGAGATATTTTAATATTTTAAGCCCGACACTGCGCCCCAGCTCGCACAGAGAATGATCAATCGGATCACGACTGATGGCACGCTTTCAATCTTCTCGAATAAACAAATACATACGATTCTGGACGAGGTTCGGATTTGGAGACTTTGGAAAGTTACTGAGGATCAAGAAGTTCATGAACTGAACATCTAAAACAGCTACTTATCCTTCGCATTGCTCATGCTCTCATTCTTATTAGATTACTCAATGAATTTTTCAAATTTCAGTATCTTTACATCGCTTTCTAAAGTTCCCATTTTTATACAGAATAAAAAGAGTGAATCCTTCAGGGATGTTTTTCTCGCCGATTAACTCCATTCTTTTAGGCTATCAAAGTCATGGCGCCTGAGCCGGCGATGCTGCAACTCGAACTGCCAATAAACATATTCGGAGATATTCACGGCCAGCTCAATGATCTGCTGAGGTATTCATTTGAAAGAAAAGACAACGAATTTCTGAAAACAATTCTAGGAGAAGATCTAAAATGGCAATGTTGTAAATCGCACAACATGCGAAATAGTATGGGGAAAAGAAATCTTATCAGCCAATACCCTACACTAACCATACATTATTTCGCATGTCTTGGAGTTTTGATGTCGTGAGACGTCTGAATAGCCTCTAAAAATACCTCAAAAATTACTATTTTTCCGAGTTTCATATTCTTCTCTAAACAGGAATTACTAAACCGTGAGCTTTTCAATCAAGGAATATCGAAATTTACAGACTCTTCACTATTGTCGGAACGCCTGCCGATAAACGCATGCTGTTTCTGGGTGACTACGTGGATCGCTGCAAAAAGTCGTTCGAAGTAAGTCTTCCTGCACCCGATTTCAAGAAGGATTGTTATCAATGAGTGCGAGACACTCAAATTTTTGGAGGAAAGCTCGTATTACGAGTTTCACAAATGCTTGAATTGAAACAGTTTATCATCTCAAAGTGCAATACTTTTAGACTCTGTGCACGATCTGTCAAGCGGTGCATAGGGCTAAATTCTTTAGTTTCTCTAATACACACTATTTTTCTCCCTGCAATTGTTTTTCGCTTAAGGATTTCTTATAGGACATTTAAAAAATTCTGGGACTCATTTCTTATAGTGAGGACCTGTAGTTATAAGAAATGAGTTGCAGATTTTTGAAACAATGCTCGCTAAGAAATCCTTAGGGAAAATTCAACTTGACAGCGACAATACACCAATTTACGATGTGTTGACAGGTCGTCTGTATTCATTTTATGCTCAACAGTAATATAAAAATCACTAGAGCCATATCTAAAAGAACGAATTTTCAAAAAATTGCCTTTTCCGATGAGAGATAATGCAATCTTTCAGGTGATAACTTTGCTGCTGTGTTACAAAATTCTTTATCCGAAGAACATATTCTTGCTGCGAGGCAACCACGAGTCGGCGAAAATGAATAGACTTTACGGGTATGCATGTTTCTGAGACCTGTAATTGATGAAACAACAGTGCAATAACGAAGTGATAATTGTCAAGAAATAGTGTATTGCTTGAAAAACGAGAAAGCCTCCACCATTTGACAAAATATTACTCTGTCATTGCATATTCTGTTTCATTTCGTCAATAACTAGCGGCATAATATTCCAAAATTTATCAAGAATCGAATTTGGAATTCTCATTCGACTCGGACCATTTGTGAAGAGAATGAAAAATATTAGTTTCTGTTCAATTTATTAAAATCAGCTCATTTTATTCTGGAAGATTTTCTAATTTCCGTTGAAATTACTCATTTCTTTCAAAACTGTTAACGCAGAAAGAAGAAATGAACTTTCAAGAAACAATAGTGATTTTCGCAGGTTCTACGAGGAGATGAAGCATAAACGCAATCCGCGAATGTGGGTCAGGTTCCAGAAAGTCTTTTGCGAGAGCCCGCTCTGTGCACTCGTTGGCAAGGTGATTTTCTGCATGCACGGTGGCATATCGGATAAGATCAAGGACATGGACGATTTGTTTCAGCTAGAAGTTAGAAAAAGAGCTTCATTCTCTGAGCAAAGTGGCACATTTTCAGAAACCACGAACACAGAAGGATACCAACGCTGGAATATCATGTGACTTGCTCTGGTGAGTAAATTCTCATGGTGAGGGCTAGGGAGCGCAAGTGGTTTCTCAAATTTGATGATGGGGAGGTTGGAAGCTCGCCGAAAATATTGTGGGACCCTTCAAATGGTCTAATTGTTAGGTAAAACATCAAGAAATAGCGCTGCTCGAGAAGAGAATGAAGCAGCGCCCTACTCTCGAACAACACTATTTTCGAAATTTGGGCTAGAATGAACAAAGTCTGAACATGCTCTAACAAGAGTAAAAAATTAATCCATAAACGCTGAGAAGCCAATTAGATTGGACATATAACTAACTAAAAACTTATAGGAGCGACCCAACTAGTCAAGTCGCAGGATTTGCGCCAAACGAAGTAGGATAAATGGATAAATATCAATCAAAATAAAGTTCCTCTCCAGGTTAGAGCCATATCAGTAATATTCGGGAACGAAGCGGTGGAAAACATATGCACCAGACTGGACATCGAGTTGATTGTCAGAGCGCACGAAGTGGCTCCGGTAGGAAAATTTAAGTGACGAAAAATCGCAATACGATTCGCACTTGCAGAAAGGATACATGCCCTGCTTCGATGACCGACTCTACACAATTTTCTCAGCGCCAAACTATTGCGGACGTGATGGAAACATGGCATGCGTATGTTGAAAATGCCAAGGAAAGCAGCAAATGGAAAATATATTTCAGGTTCTGCATGTCAGCGAGCACTTGGAAGTGTCGTTCACCGTGCTAGAACCGCATCTGAACCGCTCCGAACTCAGCAGGCGGGAAAATATCCTTCTCGAATTCGCCAGCAAACAGCTCAATGTATGTATTTTTAAATCTTGAAAAAGCTCATTTCGACCTCGTTTTGAAAATATTTACCGAACTTCATGAAAAACTAAACAAACAAATTATTCACAAATTTAGATAGTTTCACCCGACCCGACATCGCGTCGCTATCAGATCATTCCTATAGATCGCCCTCACCCCTGCTGATTCTCGAAGCGAATCAAATCAAATTCAGAAAATATCTGCATTTATTGGACCAATAAATCAATTTGAAAGGAAAAGTTAATGTTCAAATCAAAAAATGAAAAAAAAAACCCTTTTATTTTAACTCCTGTAATATCCTATCTTTGGCATGTTCTTCGAGAAATTTTTCGCGGAATATTTTGTGTAGTAGTTGCGGACTTCCTCGATTGGCATGTTGGCAACTCTCTCCATGGCTGATGGATGCAGAAGTTGGAACTCGTATTCCAGATCTGAACATGAAGGAAAAATGATGACCAAAAACTAATTAGGTTTCAGGAGATGTTGATCCTAAGAAGTTATGAAATTTTGCGATCGGTGCCAGAATTGACTGGCTTAGGGTTTAACCTATGCCAATTAGCCTTATAATCGTGATTTACATTACCGATTTTCCCTATTTGGAGATTTTCGTCAAGATCAGCAGTGAGTTCCAACACATACACTTCTTTTGTGGAACTTTTAGAAATGAAAGAAGATGAAGGCAATATCCTATTATTCAGAAACATAACGTAAATTTTCGAAGAAAAACTATCCAAAAATGATTCAACTCAGAAAGATAATAGTCAGCTAGTAGTTTATCAGAATAAAATCCACTGTTTGAAACATGAAGTTCAAGAAGGCCTACCGCTTAATTTCCGAATGTTACTGTTCGAGATGATTGCATAAGCAAACATAAAGTTGAGCTCCTATCAAAGTGGGTTATCATTAAAAATTCTGGAAATTCTACCTCATTGTTCAACAGATACTTATCGTTTGGATAGTAGTAATATTGTGCGAGAAGAGGCAAATCGACAATAATGAATTTGAGTCCATCGCCACTGAATTCAATCAAGTGACTGGCGGTAGGATCGGTGCAGAGTCGAAACAGAAACTCCCAAAGTGGTTCTTCGCCTGATAGAATATTTTTATCGAAAAAGTAACTGAAAAACTTACGCTTCCTTCGATAATTCGGCTCTGAAGCACGGCGCTTGGGTAGATTTGAAGAAATCGGAGAGACAGCGTCTTGTACCATTACACTTCAAAATAAATGTCAAGCTGTGAAAATTCGAAGAAATTTGACAAGCATTTTCTTTATATGGAAGAACAATAGCGTTATTGCGACTCTGAAGATGAGTAATACCTTTTTCCTCTAGTTTCAGTTTTCTTTAGAAAGATATCGATATTGGAAAACCATGATTTTTTTCAGAAAAAATCACTTCCGGAAATCGATAACCATCGTGATTGACAAACTGCATGGGTGGTGGCCTAAAATTAAAAACGACAACATAACTCTAAATGAGCAAAGATTTTTTTTTTGGGACAGACAGAAAAAAAAATTCGACATATTTCATGCAAAACGCGGAAATGGGTCGTTTAACCTGCGAACTGACATGCCTTTAGACTTCCGTCTGCAGGTGCATCAATAAATTCCATTTTCGCAAAAATCAAGTGACCAATTTTTCCAACAGTCCCTGCACTTGGACAGCCACGTAGATCTTCCTCAATTTGTTAAAAAAGCAGACAAAAATTCAACAATTCTAAATTTATCCAAAGTTTGATGTTGTGGGTGGGCATGGATAACATGAAAAGTCATGTTAAGCGGAGAATCTCCGCAGAACAAGAAATCGCGCAGCTAGACCAACACATTCTAACAAAGGAGTATAAAAGTGAATGCAACCATAGTTCTGACATCAATTCATATTTCAACACTTCTATAGTACTCAATAAAGTAAGTCATTTGATAGCTTATCAAAAATTCATCTTTTTTCAATTTCCAGAACTTTCCAAAATGAGACTTCTCACATTATTCATGTTAGCAGCTGTCATTACCTACATCATCGCAGCACCGGCAAAGAAGGAACAGAAACCTGCCAAGCCAACACCACCACCGAAAGGGCCGAAGAACGACAAAGGGTCTGGCAAAAACGACAGCAGCGAAGAAAGCAAGGAGAACAAGGAACCTGGAAAGAAGCCACCGAAGAGTCAAGAAAAACCCGCCCCGAAAGACAAGAAAAGTCGTGAGAAACCAGGACCGAAAAGTAAGGAACATCCACCGAAGAGCCATGAAAGTCATGAGTCAGGCCCGAAGAGCAAGGAACATCCACCAAAGAGTAAGGAAAGCCACGAGTCAGGCCCGAAAAGCAAGGAACATCCACCGAAGAGCCATGAAAGTCATGAGTCAGGCCCGAAGAGCAAGGAACATCCACCAAAGAGCCATGAAAGCCACGAGTCAAGCCCGAAGAGCAAGGAACATCCACCAAAGAGTAAGGAAAGCCATGAGCACGGCAGTCACGAAGGACCAGGCAAATCTGGATCTCATGAAAAGCCTGATAAATCAGGATCTCACGAATCTGGATCACATGAGAAGAAGAACAAGACCTGCGACTGTCATCATCACAAGCACAGCCATTCTGGATCAGGTAACAATTAAATAATCAAGATGAGAAAAACCTTTTTAAATTTCAGATAGCAGTAGCAGTGAAGAACATCATCACGGTGGCTGTAAATTCACGACAACTGAAGCGCCAACAACTGAACTCCCCGAGACCACTCCAGGACAAGAGCAAACAACCGAAGAATCAGAAGATACGTCAACAGTGCCACCAACTAGCGATACTCAGACAACCCTTGTGAACGAAGAAACTACCCAGGCTGAGGATGAGACCACACAGAATCCTGGAGAGACTACTCAGGCTGAGGAAGAAACTACTCAGGCTGAGGATGAGACCACGCAAGGCCCAAGAGAGACCACTCGGGCTCAGGATAAAACCACTCGGGCTCAGGATAAAACCACTCGGGCTCAGGATA
>LIAE01007151.1:18803-49827 GCA_002287525.1 Diploscapter pachys
CGTCTGCGTCCTGTGAGCTCTTTCTGGTTGGCTTTTCCCAGCCCTTTCTTCGCCTCTCTTTGCACTTCTCGCTCTTGCGGCTCTCCGGCCGACGTTTGACTGACTGACTCATCGTGTCTCGGCTGTCAGAACAAGCAGCGAAAAAAGGCGAGAAATTTGTCCAAATCGAGAAAAGCCAGGGAAGAAATACCTGAAAAGCTAACGCGAGAACCGCTAAGAGAGTATTTTCAAGTGCTAAATTACGACGCAACGACGAGAAAAACTTGATTGGATTGCGACAGTTTTGTGTGGCTTTAGCATGTTTTTGGAGTGGATTGAATTCCCATTCTCATTCAATTCCATATCGTGCTTGCTATCCTCGAGAACAATCATTGACGATCTTGAAAGTAGTGACACCGAGACTGACAAGAAGAAAAACTACATTTCAATCTTCGATTTCATTACTTTTTCATCGTTTCTCTTCGAACAGGTAGTCAGTAACTTGAATGATCGGAAAGATAGTCGGGAAGGGCAAAATTACGTTTGCGGGTCGAGAATGCGAGAAGATATGGAGACAGATCAAAAAGATGAGTGCAGCGGGGTGAGAGAACGGCCCGCCCTCCTCCATCATCTATCGTCTATCGTCTATCGAATAGAGGAGAGGGGATATTGAAGTGCCCTCGGGGCAGAAGAGAAGGAAGAGAGGGCGACGAATACTCGCCCCACTGACTGACTGACTGACTGTGAGAGGTGCTGGCTGCTGCTGCTGCAACATATGAGAGCATCCCTATCCTCAGGGGTAATCCGCAGTCGATTCTCGTCTCTTGGATCAGGATTTCCAGAGCGATCTTTTTACTTTTATATTTTCTTTGATTTTACAACAGTACCATTGATTTTTCTTCAATACCTTCTATTTTCCACAATCGATACTCCCGTCTATTTTGACCGCTGCTCCGGTCATCATTGTGCTGACAGGTTTCATTTACTTTTCACGCCCTCTGCAAAGAAGAATAGAGACGTGAGGGGCTACTTGCAAGAGTCTCCTTTTGACCTTTTCACATAAGATTCGCGAGGCAATGTCAACAATCACAATACGTCCATCAAAGATTTCCTTTTGCTCCAATCTTACTCGTCGGTCATTCGGTAAAAGTCTAATTCTGTGTAAAAGGTGATCGAATTGCCCCGGAAATTTAGACTTGGTGTATGTTTTCCCGTTCATAGACATTCCTTCTCCATTTCCTGAAATCAAAACCGGAAAACGCGGTGAGAGTGCCGGCGAGAGTTAACGGAGTGTATCCGGAATCTTGGCCCGAACAATAGATCAGAAGGAGAGATGGAGAAGAGAGACGCTTAGGTCTGTGCTCTCTCAGAGTCTATTTCTTTGCTCACTCAATCTCTCAGTGCGCCGTCATCGTTTTTCTCTGGCTGCTTACCGCTATGGTGGTGCGGCTAACAACGCGCATGTTGTGTTGACCAACGGGAGCTCATCGATGCATGAATCACTCAGTGTAGATCGATCTCGGCAGCAAAACATTCAGTTCAACGAAAACATCTACACGCCATTTTTGCTGATGACCCTTCCTCAAAAACTGTCTTCTTCGAGCCTTCTTTCTAAAGAATCGCTTTTCTATAGACTTTTCAGAGATTAATCAATTGACGCCAGTATTTGGTGATGAACAAAAGTTTAGAACAAGGTGCGATTTCTAAAAGTCTTCATATCTAAATGTTTTTTGAAACAACTTTCCTTTTTTGTTGATCTAAAGACGGCATTGGGCGGTAAATATCCTATTTTCTTCCGCGTTGGTTCAAGAAAAGTTAGACAGAAAATCAGACCACTCTAAATTTTGCGCCTTGTTCTAAATCATTATTCCTCACTGTACATCTGATAAGAAGTTTGCACAGCCAGAAATTAGCATATTGTTGAAAGCTGATTCCATTGCGTTTCAAGTTCAATTTTACAACTATCCACATCTTCCATATTAAAATTTTTCGTTTCACTTATTCCTTCTCTGTTGCTCGATCTTCAATAGCAGATTGAAAATCATTCAATTTGCCAATGCTTATAGCCTGCTGACCATAGTAGTCAACTTTCAAACTTGCCCTTTCATTGACAAACTTTCATATCTGACAATTGACCCATAAAAAATAGCCGTTTTTTCATCTTCCTAAGTGCCTCATCCACTTGTGCCGAATCTATCGCGATGAAATTTTAATGAATCCGTGTTTGCCCTTGAAGTTCTCCTATGGATAAGTCGATTTAGGCGAAATCTTCATGACGCGCGTTTTATCGTTTATCATTTATCATTTTCCCATCCAAATCCATTAGGATGGAAGCGTTCGCTCTAAATGTCCATCGCCAGCAGCACCTGCGTGTGTGATTTCGCAGATGAACTTTCCCTTGCTTGATTTCCCCGCCATCTCTCGTCGAATGCATTAGCATGAACGCCGCTCGCGCAGCAGTTCCAATCTATTGCCCAAAGTAAGCAAAGTAAACGAGCGAAAGCAAGTCTCTACTGCTTGCATCATCACTCGATTCTATCAATATGGGAGAGTAGTTACTCAACGGAATGTTTTTCCTGAAAATCTTGTTAGTCTCTTACCCAAAATGTGCGCTTTCATCCTAAGTTAGTTTCAAACATGTTACTTCCACCGTCATACTTCGTGAATCCATCAATGCAGATGCAGTCAATACAATGTCAAAGTTACTTGGACGAGAGGAAGATAAGAAATCTCTTTGAATTAGAAGCGAAAACAGCGGCGGGTTTTTTCTTCATCTGTTCGATTTTTGTTCGAATCTGTGTCTTCATACGTTTGATCACCTGCGTGGCTGTTTTTGCTAAGACTTCGTATATTTTCGGCAACCTAGTTTTCAAAAATTTTGAACATTTCCAATTTTAGCATGCTTTGTAGATCGTCCCATAAATTCTGCGAAGCTTCAAAGATGGGCCATATTTTCGTAGGTCCTAATCTGTCAATTGTATATTTATCCCGGCTAATTTTCGCCTATCTCCAATATCTCGCCGTTGTTTTCTCTCACGGCCTATCCAAATAGGCGCAGGCAGCATGTGTATGATCGAGAGAGCGAGCTGTGGTCAGATAGTGTCCGGGGCTAGAGACTGGGAGAGAAAATAGACCGGGGGAAATAGACTGGGAGAAAGTGGGGGAGAAAGAAAGAAAGAAATTCGGAGCGGAACGGAACAGAACAGAAATAAGCACTGTCCGTTTAGTCTTTCCATGTTTCTCATCGTCTTGGCTCTGCTTTTTCTGAGCTTCTTCTTCCCCTTCAAGTTTCTGCCCATCGAAGAGCGGGGTTAAGCAGAATTAGAGAAAAACAAACGTTCCTCCGATTTCTCGATCTCATTTCGAAAGAATTTTCGCAATTTACGATTTCGTATATATTTGAAATAAAGAGCATTACAGATTGAATGATGAAACACCATTGGGTTTATTCGGTTCTGCTATTTTTGCCCTATTCTTTTGGACAAGAAGAAACCTCGGAAGCCTGCAAGAAAACCCTCGAAGAATGCGAAAATGATTTGGAGTGCCAGAATCGACTAGCACCGCTGATGGCAGCCTGGTAAGCAAAGATCTATCTATTTTGATAAAACAATTATCCAAACTTCACGTGCCTATTCTTATCTGGCATTGTCCTAATGTATAGTCAAGTCCTCTTACTCTCAAATAGGCATAAATCTTACAAAATTACAAGGGAGTCTTTTTAGGGTCCCGTGGAATTTCGAGATAAAAGTAGGTGCATCTGAAAGAGCAAAAAATTCGGAGTGGATTGATTTTAAAACGCTCAACAATAATTAATACATTCACCAGATGGCCTATTTTCAGTAAGCTTTCCAACACAAACTAGCCTACAGACAATTTTCAATGCAAAGACGTTAATTTAAAGCCAGTCACCTGCCGCAGATATCCCTTTTTATTGAAAAAATTACATCAATCTACTAAGAATTTTTTGCTCTTTAAGATGAACCTACTTTTGTCTCGAAATTCCACGGAACCCTAAAAATTCCTTTGTTATAATTTCCACAAATTTCGTGTTTTCGCTTTGATTCTACAGTACATATTTTTTCTCCAAATTATAAAATTTGGAGGCAGGTTTTTGTCCAGACTAAAATTTCTATAACATTCACATCTGAATCACTATGCATATTCCTTGATTCAAATGAAGGTTTCGTATCTAATGCAAAATGTTCAATCATATCAGTTCTTCCTCGATTATCATGTTCGATTTCCATAAATTTCGGATTTCGTACTTCAATTCATCCTTTCCTCCTCCTTTACCCCCATGAATCACAATAGGGCACTTGAATTAACATTTGTAACATTCTGCCAATAGCCCTACGATTCCATATATTGGCAACAATTATAGATGCAAAGGGGATTCCCTGCGCTCTCTAACAAAACCCTCACTATTTCCCTCGTTCTAGCCTCTCTCCCATCCTAAATTCCATATTATTTCTCCAGTTCTGCTTCTCTTCCTCTATTTCCATAATCTCTTTTCTATTGGCTCTCTTGGAATCGTAATTTAATCTTATTTGGCGCGTGTTCCAGTAAATATTTCATGATCATGCAAACATCGAATCATCAAATATTACAGTAATCGAAATGTGGGAATCCGCATTTCAAATGAGATGATAGAAAGAATTTTCTAAATTCTAAATTAGCATCAAATCAGGGACGTTTGGAATTCCTATTTTGAACAAGAAAAGATCGGTTTCAATTGCGAATTTCCAAATATTAGCTACCAAACGTCGTGATTTCAACTTTGAAATTGGAAGTTCATTGAAGATGAAGTGTCAAATTTAGCGCCACTCTGTAAGAAGCAATCTGGGGATTACACCACTATTCGCTGCTTTTTTCTCCCCGACTTCTCACTGTTCTCACTGCTAATCTTCCCAAAATCGTGCACTTCACTCGTCCATTGTCTATTTGCTATTGCTTCTATCCTTCGACCTCTCAGGTCATTCAACTATTTCATCACTATCACTAACGCACATTGTTCTCTGCTTTTTCAATGGTCTTCTTCCAATCGGAAACGTTCTAACTGATCTATCATGTCAAGTGAATACTTATTTCCTAAGGATGCAAGTGCAACTTCCAGAAAAAAACCTGACAGTGAACTAACGAAGATCATAGGTCGAATCTGGCTAGTTGCCTAACAAAAGTAGAGAAAAAACCGCAACATTCACTTTTCAGAGAATTTACACTGACTGTGATATGCAAGCATAATCATATTAGCTATTTACATGTTGTTTGAAAATCTCTATCTCTCTTTATAACTTTTGAGGCACATAAAATAAAACCTCTAACTGAAGCCCATGGGCTTCTATTTTCAGAGGTTCAATTTTCGAAAAATTGATAATTTCAAACCGCCATAACTTTTTATCTGATGCTCGTAGAAACTTCGAATCGGAAGTAAATATGCTCTATATGATCTAAAGAATGCATAGAAATACTCTACAAAATGACTTGAGATGGGTATTAGGTAGTTCTGGCATTTTGGGAGGTGGATTTCAATTAGTTTCGTAGTAATTCTTCTGTACACCTAAAGCTTGACACTACAAAAGATGATGCAATACATGGAAAAGCTATAGACTAAAAGAAAACAAGAGGGTTCAAAGAAAACAATCAAACTTCTGGTTTCACCGACGGCGACCACCACAATTCATTCAATTGAATAACGTCTGCATAAGTGCTTCTTCTGGATGATCTCTATTTCTCTGAACTCGCTATTCCACGAACTATTTCTTCAATTCTCTGATCATTTAATTCTTAGGCTGCATACTATTTCCTCTTTCTGCTTCTCCAGCTCTCTCAGCTTTACCGAATGTCTCAACTGAGTAAAAACACGACAAATTGTCCAGATTTCTTCAGTATTAGCCAAGTGGCTAAATCTACAAAATAACGAAAAGTTAAGGGAGAAAATATAAAATTGCAAAAAATTTTAGTACTACCGGAACTTGTCAACCACAATGCCGAAATGCCGTGTTGAACGTTTACCAGAATAAGTTGGGACGGGCACTACTCAGGTAATAGTTTTGCTGGGTTTCTTGTCAATTTGAACAACTTGAAGATATAACATGATTCTTTGAAAAGAAGATAAAAAAAATAAAAATGAAAACTTCCTTTTCCAATTGAAACGGGACGGTAAATTCGAAGTCTCAAAGCTGATACCGATTTTCGAAATTTCAAAATCATTTCATCGCTGCTTTGTAGGCGAAACTTCTTTCACTAATACCGAATTGTAGGATTCTTCTCGTTGTTTTCCACGTAATTGTGTTATCAAAAATAATGCATTTTCGATTAATCTAATTTTGGATGATTTGTACAGAATTAAACGAAACTAAATGTCATTGAAAAATACTAGTTTTAGATCCGATGCCACATGCATTCCTGGACGTGAAGAATTACGTACATGCAATTTCCTGCCTCTTGGCTCTGTACTTCATTGCAGCTTGGCAAAATTAGCTTGTGAAGCTGATTTACAGGTTAGTAAATTTCACTTTTCTTTAAAATCGATAATTCTTTCCATTTGAAATGACGCAATTCAACGATTCCCTTGTTATTTTCCGCACTCGATAGTTCGCGGTTTTTCTTTCATTGTTTTGTCCAGATTAAGGACAAGTGGGCGGGACTTTCGGCTTTGCTGGGTCATCGCATGGAAAAAAACGCTCTCCCAAAAATTTCAACGAAAAACTAGAATGTACCATCTATTGGAGAAAAATTGGAATTCAAAACCAAAAAGCAAGAGTAAGGAAAGGGGAGATTGTCAGACAACGAAAAGAAATATGCAATTGCAGTTTAGTGCATCTCAAGAATTGCGTGCTTTTGATAAGTGTTGGTTCTATCTTTGAACTCACCCTGTGTGATACAGGATTCAATGTTCATGTTCCTTTCAGAAATTGGCGAATGTAATTAAACTTTTTGAATTTTTGAAGCCCGATTTAAAAATGGATAGGTGATCAGGTGATAAAAATTTTGTTTAAATTAAAATTTTCAAGAAGGCTATTTCAGCATGTACATAATGCACTTTTTCTACAATTCTTGCATAGAGAATTGTGCCGTCATATTGTAGAAAAATGTCGTTCATACCGTCTTGCCGCTATTTTGTAACTATCAATTGTTCTCACTCACTAACTTTATCTTGTCGATATTTAGAAAATATTACATAAATTTAAAGAAAGCATTTGCGTTTATCGAAAATAATCGAACCTTAGGCAGAAAAAGAAAATCATAATATCGATTGTTCTGTTCATGCACCCTCGTATTTTCTACGTTTAAAAATTTGAAACTAGAATTTAAAACCGCGATGCGAGAAGTTTCAAACAAAAAATTACTGGAAGATCGCTCAGAATCGAGCAAACTAATCAAAACGATTTTATATATTTCATTTTGAACTATCAATGCCGTTCTCAGCCTCCCATTTTGTTTTATATCTTTTTATTTGAGTCATTCTTATCACCCTTCCGGGTTTCCAAAAATTAAATTTATTAAATAGATATATAAGATAACATTTTAACTAGCTAGTGGCATTATATGCTTCGCAGTAACCCTTTAACTCTAGCCGCGACGCGGCGAGTCTTTGGACTTTTCCACACCTATACTAGAAATCGGACATCTTTCGAAACATTTCAGACGATTCTCATTCCTATTTCCCAGCGTCTGACGCCCTCTTGTTTTATCGCACTATTTCTTTCTTCCTGCATCTATCGCATATTTCCGAAAAGAACTTGGAGCATCAAAAATAATTTGATTTTCATTGTAGACAGAAAAATGATTAAAAAATAGAATAAGCAAGAAAAAGGAGGACAACAAGATCAAAGTGTGTATCTTTCACACAAATTTTATCAAACTATCACCCTATTAGGTGCGCAAAAATTGATAAAATACCATAAAAGTGCTATTGCACCTCTTACGCAAAACTCGAACCACGTTTGTGGTGAGTTGGAAAAAATGCCATCTCTCACAAAATTGATAGAAGGCGAATAATGCGCGGAATATCCCAAACGTTTTCTCATTTTCACTTTCACTGTCTGACTCTCTCTTTCTTCGCTCTAGACACGCTATAAGCGCGTAAACAGCATGAGAGAAGATAAAGAGAATGGACAAGTAACATATTGAAAAGCAATTCTGTAAAAATTAAGAAATTTATGAGTTCAAATAAAAATGCAAATTTTGGTAGAAATTATTTACATTTGCTGCGCTTTCGACGAGTTTGAACGCGGCATAGTTGATGGTTTCATGGTCGAGTGGTAGTGTGTTAGGCGATGATGGTACCTTCCTTGGAATGATATAAAGCTGATTCAAACATTTATTGCTTTCCCTGAGCCTGAAAATAATTTTATAATTGAATTGCGTCATTTCAAATGCAAAACTTGTTTGTAAAATCATTAAAAAACTGATGTGTTCAAGTTACGGTATTTTTAATGACTAAATTTAGTGCAACTCGAAATGGTCGATGTTCGTTTCTGAATGCGAAAGCGAGTCGGTTCGAGGAGAATGCTCTCCAAAATGCAACCAACTGCTGACTGATACCTTGGCAACTACTCAGGGAGCTCCATTAGGTAGACAGCTAATTAGGCTATTTACTCTAATTACCGCATTTTGTAATAAAATCTCCTTAAACTTGTCGATTTAAAACTGTTTTATGATGATAGAAATTTTCTCTAGTATAAATAAGCACTAGGGTAGTAAGAATCAGGGCTACGCGAAGTTGAAAATAAAAAATTGAAAATCGAACTCAAGAAGTTTGTTTCCTCAAAGCCGTAGTCGAAGTTTCGCGCACCCCTGGTAATTCTTCGACATTTGATGTTTTATGAGTTAATTTATGAATTTTGGGTTGTCATTTTCAGGTAAAGATACAAATCAAAGATGGCTTCAAAGGAATAAAATAGCGTAATAAATATGACAATTCTTCTATTTTAGGTAACTGCACCTGTACTGAAAGAGAAGATCAATTATGCCAGAGCTTGAGGGATAATCTATTGGCAGCTTGCACAAAGGTAACACAATTTAGCTTGCATTAGATTGATTACCTATCAAATGGAAAAATGGAAAGAAGAATGTTTTGCGAAAATGCTTCGAATCTTATAATTTGAAAAAAAAAAATTCAAGTAAAAGTAAAATTCAGGGAACGCCTCCGCCACCCACAATCGACGGAAACTCCATTATCGACCAGGATTCACCGAAAACTTCATCGGTTATTCAACATTTCACCATTTCATCCATTATTATGTTCGTATTCTTGCGGGCCCTCCTTTAAATCGAACTATTTAGTTATCGTAATCCAATTTTAGATACGATTACGTTATTATTTAAAATATTTCAAACAAGGTCTAAAATTGCTATGCTTGATACTCATTTTCATTTGCGCTAAATTTCACATACAAAATACGGAATCTAGTCAATGTTTGTTTACTTTTAGAAAAGTTGAAACCTTTTTGATTGAGAAAAATGATACCGTTGATTTTCCATTAGCTTGCCTAAAGCGGGTAAGCAGTCCATAATTTTGTTATAAAAATTGCAAAATCAGGGATTTTGGTAGGAAAAAAATTACGAGGAATGCAACACAGTATCGTTAACAGATTCGACCCAAAACGACTGGAGAAGTCAACTCTATCATACTGATACCGAAAATCGTATTAAAAATGTTGACCGTGCATCCTGATTCGAAGTTTCCCCTTTATAGACTTCGCTACTGCAGCGAATATGACGCTGTCAAAGCACGAATCACAATGTACGCTAATCTTTCATCGTGAATGTTTGCAATGCAAAGAAAGGAGGCAAACTTCGGTGCCAGATCCTGAAATCAGGATTCACAGAGAATCTTCTAGTCTGATCTTCGGTAACAGCACGGTAGAGAATTGATTTCTCTTGTAAATTTGGTTTGAACCCGTTATCATTAATAGTTTACATTTCCTGTTAGTCCGTTTTCTAGAGCTATTTCCTTCGCATAAGATTACCAAAATCCCAATATTTTCACGGCAAGCACCGCCTCATTCTCATTATCGAAAACCCCCATACCTTGCGTCTTTCCTAGAACTATTGACAATTCGTTTTGCTCACCGAATTAGATTTTCAAGAATAAACTCTGCATTTTTAGAATCTATTTTTCGCCAGTTTTAGATTCATGTGTTGGTGAAGAATGTCTGTTTCATCGAGGTTTTGGGATAAAGCGAGGATTTTGCGTACGCGATTCTAGTCGTATGGCTCCATCGAGGACTGCAAGTTAAGGGATGAATTTGATGAAAAGTGGGAGAGGCAAATAATCATGTTAAAATATCGCAATGAAAAGTAATTCTACTTTTTGAAAAAATTTTAAATGAAAATGTAAGAAAAAAAACTCACAAATCTGCCCATAGCAATAACGAGTCGCTCTTTATTGACGGTGCGCGTCATGACGAACAGGAAAGGCGAGGTGAATTCGATCGATTTGCCTGAAACTTCACCGCTTTATTTCTGGCTCCATGAAATTTTAGAAGGAGCTTCATCATTAAGAAGGTTGCAATCGAGTTCGGAGTCTTAATTTTGAAAAAAAGCTCGGAATTCTCAATATCCCTGGCAGCATTTTCATTATTGCCATTCGTATCGATATCAATATTTGTTAAATGATCATTATTAATTGCAGAATAGCTTACGGACGTCAAACACGCAACCAAAATACATTCTGCCTTCGACTTTTAGTTCGTGAAAAATCTTCTAGAACGATTTTAGAAATGTCCTACTCGTGGCCTGTGAGGCGTGTCGATTTTCGTTCTCGGGTTTCGCCGCTGTTTCCGTGTAAATCCATTGCTCCACGTATCTGCCGTAGGACGTGGCCGCCGGCTCTGAAACTTCTAATTCTCAACTCGTTTCTAAAGGAAGGATGATCAGAGATAGCTATTTTGAAAAAAAAACTCAAATATAAAATATGTCTAGAAACTGTCGAGGAATAATTTCTGCGTTCATTTTCATCGAAAGAGAAGAAAAACTGACCGCTTCCATTTCCGCTGAGCCGCCCTTTCTTGCCGAATATCTTCGGGAGGCGGGTCGTGAATGCGTTGTCTGAAAAGGGAGATAATTTTGGAGGAAAAAAAATAATAGAATTATTTCCAACCTGGAGAAATGGTTTTGTTCTGATAGACCGAGTCGTTGATGCTTCTCTTCTCGGGACGCTTTGTAAGCAGCTAAAAATTCAAATAAATATCTCGATTAGAAGATAGATTGGAGTTCAGAACAATTCTAATTCAAAATAGAAATTTTCAAAACGAAATCTAGATTTCTAATAATGATGACGATGGATCAGTTGAGATTCTTTGAAGAAATATCGACCAGAATAAAATGATGAGTAAAACGAACCGTGAAGAGAGCTTTGTGGTAGTGATCCCAGAGAGTTACGTGGTTACGCAGGCCGACCTCCTTGCAGTCCCGCGACAGGCCGTAAAGTTCCGACTTCTCGCGATCGAAGATTCGCTTCATCTAAAAAATTCGTCATTTTTCATGAAAATAGTCAAATTGGCGATTTCGAGTTTTCGCAACATGGCCAAATAGGATGCGAGGTTAGAATGGGACAGAAAAACGTACTAGTCTATTTTTTGGCAATTCAAGATAAAGAAACATTGACTGCCATTCTCTTTGCTAGCGCTAGCGTTAACAAAGTAATATTCACAAGTTAAATTGTGAATTTCCCAAAAAGTAGATCCTTACCGGAAAACGTTCACTCGCTCCACACACTATTTCGCCAGGATATGAAGTCTCGACAAATCCAAATTGTGATACAAGTAAATAAAGTTTTTTTTTGAAGACTTGCTCCGAATTTGCCCTTCTTGTTCGCGACCTTGCTCAGACACAGAGGATAGGCCACCGCGAAGGCAGGGATTTGGATCTGAAAATCATAGCTTCGCAACATTTGCTGAACATTCATAAGAATACCGTAATGTCCTTGGTCTGATGATCGGAGTTGAGCACGTAGTTTAGCAGGGCATTTATGTGGCTGGCTTTGATTGGGGCACCCGTTTCGCCTCTAAATTGAAAAAGTTAAATAAGTTTCAAACCTTAATGAAATTAAAAGTGGAAAATTGAAGAATAATTCGCCATGATTAGACGGGGATACAGTTGAAAACTAATGATACAAATTTACGATTTTAGTTTTAAACACCGGCAAAGCTGAAAACAAAAGCTAACACATTTTATCTAAAATATGTAACAATGGAAAAAAATCGAAGAAGTATCCCCCTACTTATCATCGTCCTGCTTCATCAAGTAGAGCTGTGCATCGTCCTCGCCCTGCAGCCCGACGATCGTCAATCCGTTGCCCAGCTCCTCGTATTCGTACGAGCCGGAACTCTTGTAAAAACGCAGCTGGAATTTACCTTTTATATTTTCAGCAGCGGTTCACGGAATTCGTAAAATTGAATCTCCTTCCAACTCTCATCTTATTTTTCGAATCAATTTCAATCTTCATCCCCCACGCAAGAAAACCGAGTGAAATTCAGAGTATAGTTCGTAAATCTCGAACTTTTACCCTAGCTTTCCCCCAGAAACATTTGCATTTTTCGAGCTTCTCTGCTTCCTCTTTTTCAACAATCTCACTTATTGCTCAGGAAGGGGCAAAAATCTAACTCGCTATCCACTACGTCGCACTGCTATGTAAGGAGACGCGCATTTTTACGTTATGAGCTTGGTCAGTAGAAACTAAAGTAGGTGCATTCGAACGGAGAGGATTTAGAGAGGCTCGAAAAGGTAAACGTTTCTGGGAAGGCTTCTATAACTTCAATCTTCATAGTTCTTTCAGGTTGAAGATGGTTTGTATTAAAATTGTAGGGAATTCCCTTGTAAATTTTGGCATAAATCGTCTGTAATCCACTCTTTCATGATTTGATAGTTTAATAAAAATCAAAGTGTTATTCTTTTCAATTACAGTATCCCTCTGCGCTTACAGTGTTCCCTTTGACTTCCCCATTGGACGCAGTCATGTTGAATGTGACGTTATCGAGCACGGTCAGATCGCCGCAATCCGGCTTCCAGACGAACAGCAAAGCGCAGGCAGAGACCAGCAATAACTGAGCGCGGCTGAACAAGATGGCCTTGATTCGTACTCAAGATTGATTCCTTTTACCAATTAGGTGCAGTTTCTTCAGGAACGACGTACTGTACGAAGTGGTCAGTGGACTTGGAGATGTCCTCGTTGATGTGGTGGATCGCTGCCAGGCCGTCGTGGTCAGAGCCGAATGACATCAGCTTGATGCTGTTCGAGGCCACCATCTGCAAAAAAAAATAAATTTTTCGCGGATAATCTCAAAAGTTTGTTTCTTTTTCATTTTTTTGAAGAATTTATTTAGAATTATGCAGAACAGGGATAGAAGAAATTTGGGATTCTGAAGATTTTCCTTCATCCAAATTTCTAATTCAAAGAACTCTGAAAAGCAGGATTTATTTCCGAAAATTTCCACAGTCGAATTTCGCTCACCCCCATGTCCTATTTCAAAATGAGCATATTAGGAATTTGAGAAGTTAGAAATTCTTGACACTCGAAATCGCCATTTTGGGAGTTGAAATCAAGTTAAATACAAACTCGGCATACTTTAAAAAGTCGAACTATAATCCGTTATCGAGTTCGCGTTCCGATTTGAGTTTCTCAAGTCCTTGATCGTACCTTACTATTGGCGTTGAGCTGCAACTGGGTGTCGACTTCGACGTTGGAGTTGAAAGCGACAGTCGTGGCCTCGTCGCAGTAGAGCCGCACAGCTCGGGGCACGGGAGCCATCGCGTCGCCATCGTAGTGGTCTAGGTCGGCTTCGCTGCCGCCTGAGAAAAAAAGATAAAATTGTGCAGAAAAAAGAAAAGTTCATGAATTTTGAAACAAATGAAAAATGAAATTCAACTCCCATTTTGCAAAAATCAGCGGTGAAAAGTGCGTCTCTTCAAAGGATACATAAATACGATTCTTTCGTTCGTTTTCAACCAGTTTTTCATACACTTGATGAGAAAATTGGTGATGACGTCCTTGGTGCGAAGCATGGCGACGTCCTGCAGCAGGGCCCAAGCGCGCAACGCCTGAAAGGCCGAGGCTATCCTTGCATTTTGGCTCCGCTCATTTAACGAACCTGTAGCGGAGAAATGCAGAAGTTGCAGTGTTTGTCGTGCTTCTCGAAGACCGCCAGCGCGTATCTGACGAGGTCGTTGTTGACTGTGTCTGCAACTATTTTTGAACCCTCATTCTCTGCCTTTCTGCCCACCTTTAAGACCCATCTCGTACCGTCGAGATTTGAAAATGAGAAAACATTGCTTTTTGGAACATGCATTTTTGAAGAACAAATGGCGTCACAAATTCAAATTCAAAACAACAAAATTTATTTTTACGAAGAATTCAACAAAAAATGATAACAATTTCGAATAAACTTTGAGCTAACAAGGAACAAGTGAAAAACGGTCATTTTTCTGGAACTAACAAAATAAACCTCGCAGAAAAATGGACAAAAATCAAGGAGATGATGATTATTTCTTTCCATTTTTGTTCTTTTTGCCTTTGCCGTTTTTGGTCTGCTGTTTCGGGGACTTCGGGAATTTTCCAGTCTTTTCTGCATTGCTCTCTTGCTGCTCAGCGGCTGTCTTCTCTTCAGGTTTGGGTTTTGGCTCGGACTTGGCATTCTTGAGTTTCTTGATTTTTGCGACGAAGAATCCGTCGATGTTATGAACGTGGGGATAGTAGCGACGGGTCAGCTCGAGAGAGGGATGGAAACGGTAGTCCCGGAACCTGGAATGAGACATTTTTCTTTAGGAGAAATAAAGATACACATTATTTGTAAAAATCGAAAATCAGGAGCAGAGATGGATAAAAATTCGGATTTTATTTTTTTAACTGAGAGAAGATCCAATTCGGGCGTTCAAAATGTTTCCTTCACCGCTCTCGATTTGGACATTTTTGAAACTTGTTCTTTCTTCGGCTAAAATGCATCCTTATCCCCCTCTTACTTAGTGTATCCGGGAATTCCGATCTCGAGCCCAGTTGGGACCAGTTTGCAATCCCTCTTGCTCAATGCGTACTGCACCACTGCCTCGTTTTCTTCCACCTAAAATGATCGTTTGAAAAATAGAAAACCAGCAGAAACCTACCAAAACAGAGCAAGTCGAATAGACGAGGTATCCACCGGTTGGAGATTTCGCGTCCAGAGCGTCGAGAGCTGTCAAAATCAGTTCACGTTGAAGAGTGTGTCTGAAGAGTTATCGTGAATTAAAAGTGAAGTAAAACGAACTGACCTCCTCTGAATATCCTGACTGTCCTTGCTCATTTTCACAGATGGGTCCTTCCAGATGACACCAGTTCCGGAGCAGGGTGCGTCGAGAAGGATACGGTCGAAACCGTTAGGATGGGTCTGAATTTATTAGTTCTCATTTCTAGATTTTTATCTACTTAAAATATGCTTCGCAAAATGATAAAAGTTAACCGAGTAGTAGACGGATGATATTCCAAAGACCCGTACTTCAAAGCTGGAAAATCAAAAACGCCAATCTTACCTTGCAAAAATCATGCCCACTGAGATTCGTAACGACCGCGTTGTTGACTCCGAGTCTGTGCAGATTGCCGATGATCGCCGTGCAGCGCTTCAGATTCGCGTCGTTTGCGAACAGCACTCCAGAATTCTTCATCAGCGTCGCGATGTGGCTCGTCTTGCCTCCTGGGGCCGCGCACATATCCAACACATGAAATTGTATTTTCAGAAAGTGCACTTAACATAAAAAAATAGGTTTCAGAATGTCACATAGGAATATTCTGACAAAGTGGTTCCTTCTCTTCTTTACATCGAGCAAAAAGAGTAGAAATTTTCAGCTTACTCTTTCTCCAGGCTGAGGTGCCAAAGCCATGACAGGCAGCAGAGAGTTGAGTCCTTGGATCATGTAGTGTCCAGCCAAATATTCAGGAGTTGCTCCTGCAATTTTTAAAATAAAATTTGGCAAAGTGAGAAAAAATCTTACCGACAGGGACTTGAGAGTCATACACGACGAGTCCGACCTTCGTCCATGCAGCTGCCGGGTCGACATTCATGCCTCGGTTGATCAGCGTCTTGGCGAGGTCTCCTCTGAAATTTTGATCAAATCAAATTTGTGACAGAAAAACCGCGTATTTTTTCAAAACTAAATTTTACCTCCTAGTCTTAAGAGTATTGGTTCTGATAGTGACGGGTCTCTGCTGATCGTTGGCCTCCAGGAACTCGAGCAATTCGTTGCCAGAGGGGAACAGCTGTATGAACTTCTCGATCAGGTACTGGTTGTAGCCGTACGTGTTGCAGAGGTCTTTCTGAAAAATGAAAATGATGAACAAGAAAAAAGACGAAAAACTCGTTTACAGTGAGAATATCGATGTAGTCCTGGCGACTTTTGTTCGGATCACGACGATTCTTGAAGTCACCCAGCACCTGAAATGAAGGATAAATTTTTCAATTTGCTAAATTGTATGTTTAAAAAACTAAAAGAAAAGCCATTCAAATGAATTCAATAGATCTTTCAAGTAGCAAAAGTAAAATGTACCTGGAAAATCTCAGCGATTCTCTGCTTCATGATCTGCAGATTGGGAGCCTGCTTCATCTCGACTTCGACCTCCTCGATCGAGGGCAGCTCAAACCGCTCGTTGTTCGCGATGTTCAACTGCAACTCTGCTTCTCCTTCTTTCCTGAAATTAGCGAATTAGGAAATTAACTCGTCATAATTGGGGTAATTAAGAAACTAGTTATCGAACCTGATTTTCTTCTGCTGCTTGTCCAAAATCCTCGATTTCCTTTCAACTGGCAACTCCTCTTCAGATTCGTCATCTTCTTCCGAGCCAGATCCACTTTCCTAAGAAGATAATTGCAATAATTAGCTGAGATAATTAGTAAGCTCACCTCTTCATCACCATTGAAAAGTTGCTCCTTTGAAGGCGTTTCCTCGAAAACGTTGGGCTTTTTCTTCTTGAGCAGTTTGACCTTCTTGGTCGAGTCAGTATTCTTGCCATTAGTCAATTTCTGAAAGTTAATTACCTTTGAGTTAATTGGGGTAATTAAGCAAAAAAAAATAAAAAATAATGGCACACCCCAAGTATATGGGTGCTAACGAGTTGGGTCATATGCTTGGAATATACCGAAATAATTACCTCCAACTTTTTCTTCTTCAACAGAGGTTTTGCAACAGGCAATTCCTCTTCAGACTCATTACCGTCCTCTGAACCAAATCCGTTTTCCTGAAAAGAAAATTGCCATTATTAACCCATTCAATTGTCATAATTGAAAGCTAATTGCCTCATCATCCTCCTCGAATAATTGCTTTTTCGGAAGCGCTTCCTCGACAACTTTGAGTTTCTTCTTCTTGACCAACTTGACCTTTTTCTTGGCCGGCTCAACGTTGTCATTCGACGATTTCTGAAAATTAGCCACTTTAATTACTCTAATTGTAGCTGATTTAATTGGGTAATTAAATAAAAAAAAAGTGAAGAAAAAATAAATTTACCTCCAGCTTTTTTTTCTTCAAAGATCTCTTCTCCACCGATGCCACGGCCAATTTCTTGACTTTCTTCACTTTGGCGACTTTCTTGCCGTCCATTTTACCTGAAATTAACATAATTAACAGGGAAATGAATGATAATTGACGCGAAATGCCTAAAAACGTTTGAAAAATAAATCGACGAAGAAAATAAGTAGCGTTGCGGACCTTGTTGCGTACTTTCTATTGCTTAACGCGCATTTTAGTCGTCAAATTTCACTGACTCATTTTCGTCTATTTCGTAATTTCTGACATTCTGACGCTATAAATTTGCCGAGAATCGGGTAAATCGTCTATTTTCTGAAGCTGATCATCATGAGTCTCTTCGGCAAGAAACCCGACGCCAAAGGTTTGCTGAAGTTTTAGAAAATTATTTTATTTTTCCTTTCGAATGCTTATTTTCCAGAAATGATGCGAGCCAACAACAAGGAGATTCGGAAAACGAACCGCGAGTTGGATTCTGACAGAAGGGGCATGGAAAGGAGGGAGAAGGAGCTGGTAAAATAAAAATAAATAAATTTGAAAACTCTTCTTTTTCAAGGAAGCCGAAATCAAGAAACTGGCGAAGCAGGGACAGAACGACGCAGCGCGATCGCTGGCAAGACAGCTCGTGCAACTCAGGAACCAGAAAGCAAAGAGCGTCGCCATGGGCGCTAGGATTTCGGGCATCGGGGCGCAGCAGAGGTATTTTTACTTGAAAAACATATTTGGGTTTCATTTCTAGGTTTCTGAAGAAAAAACAGAATGCTTGCATTCTGCAATTGAACAAAGATCTTTACAAAAGATGATACGATCAGATTTATGGCACGAGTAACAAAATTTAACGACACTGGTTTTCCGCTAAGGTTTATTTCAAATCCCTATACTTGTGCCACGAATCGTTCACCATCATTTTCCAAACTTTATTTTGTTCAAATTCAAAGAAAATACGGTTACTGATTTGTAATTTCAGTAACATGTACAGTATGGGAAAGATGGCGGACGCTATGGGGAAGACAGTGGGAGTGATGAAGACCATGGAGAAGCAGATGCCTGTCGACAAACTGGCCAAGAACATGAGAGACTTCCAGATGCAGCAGGAGAAATTCGGACTCACCGAAGAGGTAACTAATGGTTTCTCTTTTTCAAACTGAGCTTATGATAACTTTTGGCCTTATAATTGATCATATGATCGTTTTGAAGAGCAAAAATTCGTGCTTTTCAAATTTTAATTGTCATTTATTTTTTATTTTTTTTGCAGATGATGAACGACGCGTTGGACTCGATTCTGGATGAGCCCGGAGACGAGGCCGAGCAGGACAGAATCGTCGCACAGGTCCTCGATGAAATCGGCATTGAAACCAACAGTCAGGTAGATATTTTGAAAAAAAAATACAAACAAAAATGTAAACTACATAGAAATCTTTTTCATTGACACTTCTTGAAAGTTCTTGCGACAAAGTGAGATGCTGTGCATTTTTTCACATGAAACCTCTGCACACTATTTCTTTTCTTTCAAAGAACTTATTTTACCTTTGACAAGCAGAAGAATTCAATTCTGATTTTTCCTGAAACTCTAAAACTATTTTTAGTTGGCCAAATTGCCCGCGATGCCGAAAAACGTCGGTGCAGAAAGCAGCTCCATTTCCACTTCCGATCTCGAATCTCAGCTCGAAAGGCTCAGGTAAATGTTTTTTCTTCTTTTTATTGTCTTGGTCAGACGCACCTAAATTTCGTTCATCAAAGAAGGGGTGGAGAGGAAATAATGCATCCAATTTTTTACCCTTCCAAAAAATCACCTTTTCTACTTCTTCTCAGGTCTCTAAGTTTCTGTACATGCACGTATTTCACGCATTGTTGAACATTTATCGAAGGAAATTATGGCTCGTTTGACTAAGACAATAGACAGGATGATCCACGATAGTTTTACAATTTATTTCTTGAATAACTTTTCTAATAATTATTTTTGAAAACGGTCAACGGAATCTTATATAGATCGATGGGAAATTCATCAAATGTACGCTTTTGCCCATTTTCCAGCTACAAGTAGATCTGAGAATACCGATGACAGTCCCTTTACCGGATTTAGCCTCAAAAAATTATGCGAAAAGAGAAAGAAAAGTTCGAAAAGGAAGACTAAAGCCTGGGGAATTTGGGTTAATGACCGAGCGGTCAGTGGGTTTCTTTGATGCTTTTTGGCTATTGGTAATTTTGGAGAACAAGAATTGCAAGTTGAAAGTACCTAAGAATTTATTAATCTATCAATCGGCAATCTTCCAATTGACGATGCTTTTTTCGTTGTATCAAACAAGGACTGAAGAAGAAAATATGAGGGATAGCTTGAGCGGGAAAAGAAACATTCTAAAGTTAAACTGCGAAATAGTGCGGCAAAAGGTAAAATACAAAATAAGTGTGCCTATTGGCATAAAAACAAAATTTTTATTTTATGGGTTTTGGCAAAATTTGGTATGTAAAGTATGCAGAATTTTATGCTGACTCCAAGTCTGAAAACTTTAATTTACATCAATATAAAGTAGCTTATGTCCGAAAAACCGCAGACTCAATGTTGAGGAAAAAGTAGAAATTTACCTCGCCACCGATATGCCCAAGACATACTGTAGAAGAGAAGTGGCTGAAACCATATACATTTTCATGGATGTCCTATCGATCCAAATAAGACTCCGTTGACCGTTTTCAAGTATAATTATTAGGAAAAAGTTGTTCAAGAAATGAGTTGTAAAATTATCGTGGATCACTCTGTCGATTCAGCGAAAGACATTTTAAACTTTGCAATTTTTTGGTTTCAGGAACCTCAACTAACTTCTATTCACTTCAAATCGAAAAATTTGAAACTCTCGAATGCCAAACTGATTAAATTCCATGTATATAAATATCTAAGTCATGCATGTCATGTATCGCTCAACCCGTCTAGACTTTCTAGATACCTATTTGAAGTGGGTGCATCTTTTCAAATCAGAGCAAATAGGCCACGCCCACTTCAAAGCCAAACTACATTGAGAAAACGTGTATTTCTATTATGCAGAGAAATAAAATAAATAAATGATTTTTAAAAATAACCTAACGAGATTGATTGGAATGAATTGACAAAATTTTTAAACTTCGTTCATTTTACAAAAAAAATATCCGTTTGAAAAGATGAGTAATGTGATGTCTGCTGCTGCTAATATTTTCCATGTCTCGTGATGACGACTTTGGAACAATCATAGTCACTTGTCTTTTTCGGTCATTTTTCAATTTTCTACTCTACAATCTTCATCAGTAACGACTACCGATACAATGGTATGTATGTTATCATAGAGGTAGGGATACTGTAGCAATGAGAAGATGATAAGGTAAAAACAGGAAAATTCGCTTTGGAACATCGTGAAAATCACGACTTTGGCATTATTTGGGTGCAGATGTCCTCAATTTTGATGGAAAAAAAATGTTTGCCTTTCCATTGATGGCTGATACTTTTCGTCTATCATTCTATCAGCCCGACAAGCTTCGGGTACATTCGTCCCCATTCGCGAAATTTACGCTCTTCCTTCAATTTTTCCCCCTCTCCCTCTATCACCTGTCAAAATATCAACTACTTCATTTTCTCTTCGCTTCTCGTCTTTCAACGTTCAAACTTTCTCTATTTTCTCCGCCCACACATATTGCAATACGCTGGCTCCGCCCCCTCTTTCAAAAAATCAACTCTCCTTATATGTTGAAACATAGAGCTAGAAAAACGGCTGGCATATTTGAAAAGTCGATCTGGTTGTCTATCGTTGAACTGTCGTTTACACATCGCATGTGGTGACCAGACCTTATAAAGGCCTCTGTAAAAGTTCATTTTCCCATTTCAGTAATCTAGCCGCTTGTTTTGATCTGATACCTGATAGAGTATCACATTATTTTTGATCTATCGAACCATGACTTCAACAAAATTCACCGTCCTCTTCATTCTAGGATTTTCCATTGTTTCAGGTAAGAAAATGCTACCATCTACAAAAATGGTATCTTTACTATTTGGTACCAACCAAATACTATTTTACCAAAATTCAAATTACAGTATCCTCGTACGATCTAAAAGAGCTCTACGAGATCATGACCCAAAAGCAGGCTGAGGTGAAGAGCAAACAACTTGCGGATTTCATCACCAAATCAGTACCCTACGGAATCCCCATTCCAAACCCAAAGATCGCCGAGTAAGAAGGATTTCATATATCCGGATTTAGATCTATGAATTTTAGATATGAGACCTTCAAATCGGATAAATCGGCTAATTTCCTGAATGATGGCCAGGGGCATGTCGTGTTCAGGGAATTTCGAAGAATGAGGCTTTCTGATGTAAGTTTTGGAATTCTAACTATCCCATCGAAAGATGAATTTTAATCTTCACGAAAAATAACAACTGCAAATTCCTACAGAAAATATTATAATTTTAGGTCCTCGGACACCACTTGCGTTCCGGCATTTGATTCTTATGCGCGTGACGTCGCTTTGACCATCGACAAAATCCCATCGACAATCGACGCCTCTCTCGTCAATGATAAATTACACATCACGGCCTCTCTCTCGCAGTTGAAAATGGAACTGATGGACCGAGGCGCGATCCTATCACATTTTTTTTTCTCTTCCGCTGAATTTCTCCTATTCTTTGAAAATCACTGAAGTTCTAGACCATGCTATTTTTAGAGATCTTATCATTTCCGGTAATCTTGCTAGAGTATTTATAGATTTCTTTTACCGATCTTGTGATTTCACGGCACTTTGGTTTATTATCGAAAAAGCTCATAAATGATCGTCTCTGAAAATCGGTTTCAATGTTGAATGTTAGAAAGTGTTCCATTTTATGTTCAAAGGAGGAAGACTTATCAACATTTAGCAATCGATTAGAATTCCAGATCTACTGATTTTGAGTCTTTTTCGAGTATATTTTAACCAATATGCAAAATTACTGTATTTATGATTCTTACGACATTGCAATGCTTTTTAGGATTGTTCTAATGCTCGCTAAAACAAAACGACTTATAATTATTCGGGTTCCATTATTTCTCAGGGTAGTGTATTTGTAAATAAATTCTTTTTTAATCTAAATTTTTTGTGGAACGTAAAATTTATTTCCAAGAAAATAAAATTTCCGAACAAAATAAGTTCTTGAAATAGAAATTGCGAGATTCAAAAGAAGAAAGTGAGTAAATAAATTTATCCCAAATTGCGCATAAGCTTCCACATTAAAAAAAATATCTTACACCCGAGAAAAATTAGGTTTTTCACATGAAGCTTCATTTCTAGAGGCCTAATGCCGGAATTTTCATTTTTGATATTGAAAAATAAAAAATGGTGTGATTCAAGAAAAAATCGAAATGAAGTGGATTAGGGTACTTTGGAAGATAAAAAATTGGTTATTTTCTATTCTTACCCTAGGGATTTTTTCATATTTAGCAACAAACTGATAAATATTTCAATAAGCAAACCCTAATTCGAGCTATAATTTTCACGAAGTTAGAGAATTGTATAGCTGAACTACCGTAATCCCTTTATCACTCTTTCATTTGCAGTTGGTTGCATCGATCTGAGTGACTTGTGGCAGAGCGAGCATCACCTTCCTTCTGTAGCCAGTGATGTCGTTCTTGTAGATTGGATTCTGCTCCAGGTATACGGTGGACAGGTTTCTGAAAAAATCGTGGTCATCGGTTTCAAAGAATGCAAATTTAAAAATATTCTCAATTCTTAGAAGAAAAATTTATATCTGCTTCCTTTAGATTTTATATCGTTAGGATAAAAATAAAAATCACAATAATTCCAAACTGTTTGCGATTAGTTTCAAAACCATTTTTCTATGGATGAGGAAAACATCGAAACAACCTGATTTCTTTTCAATCTGAAACAACAAAAGTAAGGAAAAACTTACTGCAAGTTCTTGAGTTTGTCAACCTCAGCCCAATCCTCGATTTTGTTGTCATTCGCCCAGAAATCTTCCAGATTCGGCAATTCGACAGCCTCTCCCACAGCCTTGATTTCGTTCATCGAAATGTCGAGGATTTTGATGTTCTTCTGAAAGAAAAAAATATAGAAAAAATCGAAGATGATAAAAATACCATATTGTTGACACCGCTGATTTCTTGCAGGCCTTGGTCGCTAGCATAGAGCTCTTCCAATTTGATCAAGTGGTTGGTGTTCTCCAGCTTCACGAGACGGTTCGCCTAAATATCGAAGATTTTAAAATAAAGAGCGCGAGAATAAAAGTTCACCGAAATGTTGAAGTTGAAAAATGCTATAATAATCGAATACTTTTGCCAGAGCGAGAGATGACAATAACGCCTGTTCAGTGTATTCACTCTTGACAACATTGCATTCATGGCCAAAAAATCATACCGAAATGCTGAAGATGATGAGTTCGGCGAGCGTCTCGATTCCCTCGATCTTCCTGATTTTGTTCTTGCCCAGGTACAACTGCTGCAGCTTGGTCAAATGCGAGACGTTCTCGATTTTGCGGATCCTAAAATAATCTCATTTGAAAAATAAACAAAGGATAAAAATTGACCGATTATCCCCCAATTCCAAGTATTCAAGGTTGGTGAGTGTGCCGAGTCCCTCGATCACTGAGATTTTGTTGTGGACAAGGTACAAGTGCGTCAGCTTGGTCAACGTCTCGAGGCCTTTGATTTTGCGGATTCTGAAAAATGGAGAATTGAGAAAAAAAAAACGAATTTCGTCAGTAAAACCGCTTTTCATAAATAAAGAAATAACCTTACTAGGACAGTTCATACAATTCGATAGATTTTGGCGAAAAAATCAATCTACGAACTTGTCAAAAAGTCCAAGAGGAAAATTAACCTGTTGTAGCTGAGATCGAGTTTGACGAGATTGACGCAGTTCTGCAGATTCTGGATCTCCTCGATCTGATTCTCGTACAGATCCAACTCGGTGAGCAGCGACAGGCACAGGAAGTTAGTGTTTATCGCCTTCAGCAGATTGGTACGCGCGTACAAATTCTGCAAATTTATTCTTCTTTCGTATACACAGAAAACAGTTACCTTGAGATTGGTGAATCGACTCATATCCGGCAGCTTGTAAATACGCGTGTGCGTTAAGTCGACGGACTGAAAACTTCGGATAGATCAATCTTTCTTGTACTAAAACATGATAGAGTTTATTAATCTAGGAATACGATTTTTCCAACGAAATTCGACTAAATTTGATCATTTCGTGCATCAAAAATCTGCATTATCAGAACTTTAATCTGGAAAAAATCCAACCTCATCCGTATCAGCATACTCACTGAGAATGGGCGGAACGTCATCACCTTCCTGTCTGTCCCCGCCCTCCCCATCTGCATGTTCGGCCTCGGGCTCGGAGTGCTCTCCATCGTCAGAATCCGCATCACGCAGGCGCAGTCGCTCGCTCATTTCCAGCCTAAATTCTTTATTTTCGCAATTCATCGTTTGTACAACAAAAAACAATCATATAAAATCGAGAAAAACGATAACGACGAAAAGTGAGCAGGAAGATAGAATTCTAGAAGAGTCTAGGACCTAACGAGATCAGGAGGACTGATTTGACGGAAAAGTCGAGATTTTTCTTTCCGTGTTTTCTGGATTTCCCGATCATTTGCGGTCGAAAGGGTCCCTCCAGACATTCTGATCTCCAGCAGCCTTCTCCCTCGTGATACCCGCTCGCGAACGCATCTCCGTCTGCTGCTGCTTGTAGTAGTCCTGAACAAAGACAACACAAATTATTGACTTGCTGAAAATCGATCAAAAAGGTTTGTTTTTGTAAAATTCACCCTTCACCCACTATTATAACAAAGGTAGGGGAGTAGGGTTGGGTAGCCCTATGTTATTTCCAAGTGATCGGGTCGTCGAGTGGGGTGTCTGGACAGTTTAACCCCACCGTCCCTACCCTACCCTAATCTAGTTCCATAGTTGGGTAAAGTTTACAAATGGGTGAAAAGTGAAGTTCACAAGAAGCCGATCAAAAACGTGAAAAATCAATACAAAAAAGCGCATTTGAGCAAGTGACAAATGAAATCATGTTCATTTCTCGTGTTTGTTTTGTCGAGTTATCCATTTTTAGGCCGTTTCTTTTTTATTTTATTTTTTCCAAATTTACCTTGTTTAGATATGGATACCCGATGACAGCGAACACTCCAGCGGCAGTGACGGTGACGACGCTGACGACGGCGATCGTCCCCAGGGCCGGCATCGAAATGTTTTTGATACGGGGGTGCGTCCGCAGACGGACGTACCACGGCAGATCCACTCCAGAGGGATAGCGCATCTTCTGCTGGTGGAAACAAAACTCTAATAGAAGACCCTGGGACTTGTAATAAACTAAAAGACTTCTATTAGAGAAGAGGAGTTTGTAAAAATTCGAAAAGTTTGCAAAGTGGAAGAAGAGGTTTTCATGCAGGAAAACGAAATTTTCACGACGACTTTTGAATTGAAACTTATGAAAGCGGTAAGAAATGGTGAAAGTTAGAGAAAAATCAGAAAGAAGACAGAACTTTTCAGAAGGGTTCAAACGCGTTCCTACGTTTACCCGTAAATTCTATCGATTCTTCTTCGTCGATAATGAGGAGAGAAAGAAAGGGAAGAAAGAAATTAACCGAACCTTGGGGATTCCCTATCGAGTTATTTTCAATGTTTCATACATTTTCGCGAAACTCAATGCTACAAAATATCGATTTATTGATTGCAGGTCAACTGGAACTTCAACAATTGGAGATTTCATTGATTCTTCCGATTTCTCTCGATTTTCTTCAGGAAAGACTAGATTCCGTCCTATTTCTGCTGCAAGTGGCTGATATTTTTCTTGATCCTTGTACCAATGTAACCTGAAAACGAGTAACTATCAGTTCATGTAAGTTTTTACTATTTCAAGGAAATCTTTGAAGCTTATCCCCGTTTTGTTATTTTGTTTACAAGTTTTGCAAAATTATCGTGTGACTTGAGAAGCCCCCGACGATGTCCCGAGTCACGTCGCCCTCGATTCTGGTCTTGCCATCACCGACAGATGAGCCGTGCTCGTCAAACATCGCAAATTCTCAGGCCGTTCAGATTTTATCGTGAGTTTTTTAAAAATTATTTTGACAAGCTAGCATTTGCGGATTTCTTATTCTTTAAAAACATCGAATGCCTATGAAATGCGTCGAAAGTTTGAACAGGTTTACTCATGCAAGAGATACACCTTTCTGCACAGGGATGCTCGCGATTAGATTTGAACCGTTCTATTTCGGTTCAATGATTGCTGTTCGATTCGGTTTACGAAAAATGAACCTCGAACATCCCTGTTTCTACACATGTCAGATTTGGAGAATTTTCCTCAATTTGTATGAAAATGTTTATCATTATGAAGAACTTTTCTATCGAATCTTCTACTTCATAACTCAAACTTTTGTAAACCTGCTCAAATTTCGGTGCATCTCTCATCTTTGTAATTTTACTAGAAAAACACGATAAAATCATTGAAATGAGCATTTCAGGGGCATTTTCAACTCGCAGAAAAAGTTGAACCATAAAAAGAACGGGAAGAAGAAAGGCGGATTGGACGTGGATGCGCTTTGGAGAAAGAAGGGAATTCTGATCAACAAGGACAAGGATGAATCTGGAGAGGATAACGAAATGTAAGCCTCTTGGAAGTATTTTTTTCTCTACAACTATCATTAAATTTTGAGAGTTGCTAAAATTTGTAATATTTCTGAAACGTATTAAAATTTTCCGAATATCTCGTAAAACTCCAAATTTTTCCTTAGAATCGAACGTTTACTTCTTTAAAATGAGTTTAGGAAAAAAGTTGATTATCTCAAAATTCAAACACATGTCTGGAGAAAGAATAGTAATTTCCTAAAATCCCCCATTTGTTATCACGAAAGGAAATTAATTTTTACGATATATCACTCACAACTCTGAAAGAGAATAGAAGGGAAAATGCGAGACCCTGCTAGGGACAAATCTCTTCTATTCAGCCGCCCCTTTTGTACGTATTTTTGAGGGAGAATTTTCTTTTCTCCCCATATTTCGCCAAAATTTCCATCTTTTGCCTCTGTGCGGTTACCCGGGTGACGGCAGCCCTATGAGTGCCGCGGGCTTCTGAAGGATTTAGATCTAAGCTTTCCTTTTGATATCTGAAAATGGAGAAATAGCTGGGTGGATAGAGAGGCTGCGAGAAAGAAGACTACGGTTGCCTAGTCTACGCCCCTCGGAGAGGCCTGCAGCGATGCGAGGCGAGGCGAGAAGCGGGAGGAACGCGGAGCACGAGGCTCCACGGCTTCACAACGACGCCCCACTTCTAAGGGCCTTAGCGACCAATTGGTGAAAAACACACGCCAATACACCATTTTTAATTCTTTCGCCCATAAATCCTCGAAAATTTGTGTGTTGAGCACCTTATTCTTAACATGAATTTTTCACACCAAAATGTGCACTTCTGAATCTTACAGAACTTTGAAAAAATCTAGCTCTTCTTGTGCGTTATACGTTTTTTTCAAACATGATTTTTCATCGCTTTTCCTATATTTTCTAAAATTTATCGCATTTCGCGAATGTTGACTTCTTCATTTACCTTCGGGATAATTAGTCTTATTCAGCCTGACCGCGCACATTTTAGGTAGTCCAATAGGCGCCATTTACCATTTAGGGGAGAAGGAGTAGGTGGGAAGAGAATATGAAAATCTTCCGCTATGAAAAGAATGGAATGGGTCAGACAGGTGCACGAGTGACGGCCTTAGAATTGGTAGCTTCTACCCAAGTAAATACCAATTTTGGTGGTAAATGATTTCCCCTAATACCATTCTGGGAGTGCTACTGTTAGAGGCAGGTGGAAACGGAAGAAAATCCGATATATTTTGCTTCTGCCAGAATATTAACAGATTAGCCCCGCCCCATTAGAAGAGGATAATTAGGGGGCTGGCACGCGAGGTGTGTAATCCGAGGTCGAAATCCGCAAAAAGGCTCAGTGATTAATTATCGGCTTTGGAAGAAAAGCAGAGCTAAGAATTTTAAGTCAAAACTCGAACTTTTCATTTCTATTTTCGATATTCGATTTTTATGGAAATATGAATGCGCAAGATCCTAAATTTACATGAAAAACCGCACATTTCATTTATCGATTTTCGATACAATTACTGTACTTTAGCTTCTTCTAGCGAATGTGTGTTTCAGATTAGAAAACGGAAAGATTGAGTCGAGTAGCAAGGAAAAGGAAATGGGGAAGACGAAGCCCGCGGTGAGGTCGATCAAGACGGAGCGGCAGAGTCCCTCTGCGCCCATTCCCGTCAAAGCTCTGGCCGACACGCCCATTACTGCCGTCGCGCAGGAAGCCATCATTATTGATAAGGTGGGTTGAAACATTTCGAAATTTACAAGAGAGAACAACTGTGATGTAAGAATTGAAAATTAGACAAGTTTGAGTTTGATATGTTCCAGAGGCTTTTTTTAAAAATGAAACTCTTGGTAAAGTGACTTTGAATCAGCCGAGTATTTTGTGAAAACTTGGCTGTTCATAAGATTGGAGATAGTGATGCAAATTCTTGATTCAGCACGCGTTTCAAGCCGTCAAATCTGTTCTTGCCCCGAAGGGAATTATCCGCCTGACAACCAGCGAGGAGAGATCAGAAGCAGGTAAAATTTAGAGGAAATACGGTAATTCAGTTAAAGATTACGGTAATCATCTTCCTACTGCATAAATTAAAATATTACAACTGAGAGTAATAGTCTCACGATACCTCCGATCTCATAAAATGCGCCGTAAAATCGAGGGTGGAATTAGAAGAAAAAAAAAAATCATAAATTTCTGAAAATGAAAGGTAAGCTTCTCTTCAATTTTTCATAATTTCTGCATATTTTTCTCTCCTGAATTTCTGTACTCTCGCTGAAATCTCTGCGTTGCGTAACTATGGAAAAATTTTGGGTAAAAAATGTTCGTTTGTCGGTTGGCAAAGAGAGCATCGCCATTATGCTAAAGCGACTCCATCCGTTTTGAAACCTAGCCGACTCGCTTATTAGTCTCTAGAGCATTTTAAAATTATTTTATTGACCAGCTATAATTAGCTAGTTGGTCAATTATTTCTCGCTATGAGCAATTGGGCGTCTCATTTCCCCTCGACTAATATGGACCTGTACAATGCACTTATGCAGCAGCAGCATAGAGCCGCAGTAGCGGTAGCTGGATTCAGACCACCTTTCTTACCAGGTAATGCGAAATTGGTTATTAGGAGATGGACTTTAGTTAGGTCATGCTCACTCAATCTAAAAATGCTAGATCTCAATGATCACTTTTGAATATAGTAAGAGTCATAAGCAATTGCGTTACGATTCTTATATTTAGAGTCCCCAAGCTCCGCTCTCTTGAAGAAACGCGTGTGGTAGAAACCTGGTAGTTTGAAATAAAAATTTGAGAAAGAAATGCCCTTCAAATTCAAATGTCTAACAAAAATCCAGTCTAGATCGACGATAAATCCAATAAAACGGTTCCGTGTCAAAAATCAGCGCATAACTTTGTGTCCACACGTGTCTATGCAGTTTGAAGTTTGCCAAAATGTGTTTATTTCGAGAATTTGATTTTTTTCTATATTTACGGAGTAGAAAATTTGTATTTTCTTCACGAAAGTCTTATTTACGTCTCTAGTGACATTTCTGCACAAAAATTTTGTCCGAAGCATCAATTCGGCATATCTGCTTGGGGACCCTAGTTATATTCGAAGATAATCTTATCATCTTCTCCTTGAAATATGTTTCTGGTAAGTCAGCAAATTGTCAAATTCTGGCATGTTTCAATGATACTGTATGAGAATGCATAGTGGAACGTGAATTTCCTAGTCTTTGTCTATCAGAAAATTGCCATATATATCCGTTCTGCATATCATATCACTTCATTTTATCTAGATTTCTCTTCTCCTTCTTGATCTCTATAATTTCACACTATTTCTCCTTTTCTATCTTGTAACCCTCTCATTTTCACATATTATTTCCGAAAAGCCGGCTGCCGCTTACCTTTGCCCATAGATGGCGAGAGCTCAAATGCACTCATTATCCCTATCTTATGCACTCGACATTTCATATGCTATTTCTCTTTACTTTCTATCCCTTCTTCCACCTTTTCCCATACTATTTCCACTTTCCTTCTACCGTTTACCCCTCGATTTCCGTTTCTCACACATACAAATCTACTAACGAACCAGCAGTTTCTGCTTCTCTACCCCCCTCTTTAATTTCGATATCTCTAACCATAGGCTCTAACATAGTCTCTTCAATCTAGTCTGAAACATCGACTTTACAGATCAATTCGTTCGATCTAATCATGCCCGATTCCGAACTATTAGCCATTCAAATTGGTAAGGTCTAACGATTACGATGTTTCAAGTTATCTGAGATGGCTTTCTTTTGACTATTTCGTTTACTATTTGGAGATATACCATTTTGAGAATTTATGAATTTTGCAAAATTTGCATTATAAAAATTCGCCAAGTTGCGAGATGAGGTTTAACTTTTATCCAAAGCCAAACCTCCTACTTATTTCAAGAACCCCCGAATTACCCTCGAAATTGTCTGAAACGGACTTAAGAAAT
>LIAE01007151.1:67339-78482 GCA_002287525.1 Diploscapter pachys
CAAGGCAAACATTGAAAGAATTTCAGTTTCATACTCGTTTACCAAAATGTTCGTGGTAATTCTTCGGGAGCCTTATTTGTTGCTTGCCTCTCAATTGTAGCTAAAATTTCTTTTCAGAATGGCAAAAGCGCCTCAAACCAACCCAAATCATCATTCGAATTCGAAGAGTCAGAAATGTCGCTGCTGCCCGTACGGATATCACATTGACCTGGACTTCGTACATTTTGCTGAAGATGTCAACAAAGGATTTGCCACCAAGAAGACACCTACTTTGCCGAGGAAAAAGTACAACTTCCAAAATGGAAACGGGAACGGACACGTAAATGGAAATGGGGACAGAACTCTCACGAGTCCGTTGGATGACATTTTGGGGTACATATTTAGCTTTAGCGTTGAAAATTAAGAATAGGAACTACTTTTATTTATGGTTATCCGAAGACCTGAATAAATCACGTTTTCTACATGGAACTTAGACAAATTGATCGCTTTTTTACTAAAACTTGATCTGAATTAGTACAATGAAAATTCTATTAATCTACGAAGAGAAGCAATTGAAGTTCAGAATCCCTTGATTTAAAAAAATAATTTATTCACTATTTCAGTGACTCCCTGGAAAATATTCTCTCCGACTTCGATGAGTGTCTTTTGAGTGATCGAGATCAAGCGGCTCTCGGAGCGAATGGGCGAAATAATCGGGGCAATATGAAGCAGAGCAGTTCGTTCGAGTTGAGGGACAATAGAATGCAGAACGGATATCTGTCCGATTACACTGGATACAGAACGAACAACGGTGTCAAGAACTTCAACTCCAATTTGGGTGAGAAGCTTCGTTTGATCAGTGATGCATACTGCATGAAAATATCTTACTCTTACTTGTACCTGTATTCGATACAAAATTTTCGTACCTGTTTTGTCATCTATAGAGAAAATTCAGCAACTATATCTTACCTATGACATCCTCGATTTTAGTGTCCAGAATGAATGAGGTAAATGCTCAATCATTTTGACATATCGATAGGAAATTTCATGAAACTCATATTCTTAGATATTATTTGCCGTTTCCTAGATATCTTCGAATTAAGGAATTAAGCATTGATACCAATGTCATTTTACACCGAAGCGCGTGCATAATAATGCCAAACATATCATGACGTATTCTTTTCAGAACCGCTCGGCATCACCAAACCAGTTCGCAATTCCCAAGCGGCGGGAGGAAATGCTAATTCCAATGGGTTAAACGGCCTCAATAATGGCAGATCTACACCCACAGGTATCATTAACGGAAATTAGTGCAAAAATTACGAAAAAAATAAAGATAATATTAGCGCATAATTTTTCAAATTGAAAAAAAAGACATGATGCTCTCATATCATCGCCTAGATTGTCTAAATTGCACATCAAATGAGACTTTGATGAAAGATAGCGTCGAATTCAGCCTATACTGCTCTTGGACGTACGATATCCGAAATCAAGGCTCAGACCAGAAATACGGATAGCCCTTTTCCGGACCGAGACTGCAATTCCAGACAGAGTAATCGAGGGCAGATCGTTATTGATCCAGGTATATTTTGAAGGAAAAATCATCTAGCTAAAATGAAGCCATTTAGCATCTCGTGTTGGCACCCCGATAGATTTGGGGATCCCATTGACTCCCGCAAATGGTAGCAATGGTTCGACAAGTTATCTGCATCCGAATGGGCATCTCTCCATGCCTAATACGCCGATCATGTCGAGGTTTCAACGGGTAAGATATTTTATGCAAAAATTTGACATTTCAATTTGTTTCTCGAAACATTTCTCTTCGTTATATAATAAGTCATACAATAATAAATCTTCACTGCTGAATGAAAATAAGATGAGATCCTGAAATGTTTTGAAACCTATCTGGAACATTCATTTGCATTACTTTGATAAAAAAATCAAAGTTTGAAGAATTTACAACTTTCAAATATATTTTTTTTTAATTTAGGATTCTGACCGACCAAACCAACTCCAACTGCCTCCAATGCCCGCTAATGGAAATGGAACAAGTCCTTCTTGGAGAAAGACTTCGAGCAATGGAGACTCCAACAACACAGGTTGAATCTCTTCTTTCCTAATAAATTCTTTTAGTTCGAAAAATTCAGAACAATTTGCCTCTCTGCGTCGTGGTCGAGAATATGCCCTGTCAGACGGCGAAGGCATGCAACACAAAGTCAGATATTACTCCGCATCGCCTAAAATGCCGAGGGTTAGTCCATTTTTACATAGATAAACATCTGAACAAGTCCTAGATTACTTGCGATAAATTCTCTAGTAAGAAATTCTCTTGTGATTATCTGACGTAATGCATTCCTAGATCTTGCTACATTTTAAACTACACGATTGCCATATAATTAGACGTAATTCTTGCAAACAACCTGTCAACTTCGATTTCCGTTTCACCGCATTTACCTCCTCAGATTCACGAAATCCATAACATTCGAGAGATTAGTGAAAGCTTCATTTCTCCTTTAGAAGGAGGCATATGATATCGCTTTCCTAATTCTATTCTCTTTCGGGTGAAGACTGATCAGGCGTATATCACAGATACCAAAACATGCGGAGATATCAAGAAATTAGATGGATAGAAATCTAGGGAATCTCCAGCAAATCAAACAATTTCAGAAGCTCCAACCAGTCGCTCCTCTAGCCGAATCTGAATTCACCTACACCCAACAGGATGGCCACACGAAGCTGTCCAAGTCCCAAGGAACCTCGATGTCTCCGAGGGAAGAACCAAAGAAGATCGACAAAGTCACGAGGTCGATTGCCGTCAGCACCGGGCCTTTGCCGCCTGCGAAACCGTGCACTGAATGCCCCAATTTGAAGAAGGAACTCGAGAAACTGACGATGTATGAATTTATACAAATCAAAAATCTCATGAGATCATATCATGCTCGTCGTTTTATCTTACTATTTCTTCCTGATATGTTCTGATGTCACGATGACGGAAGCGACTGTTGATAGGAGCAGTTTTTCAGAAAGAACAAACCCAAAGTCGGTGAAGTGGGCACAATTACTGAGCCAGTGGTCAAAGTGAAATCGAGAACGATCGGAATCGAAACCACGAAGCAGACATTGACTGAGAGAGGATCAGATGCTTGGAGGAGTGACATCAAGCATGGAGTAAGTTTGAAGTTTTTCTTTGAATCGTATTGCTAAGAGCTGTTCAAGTTACTGAAATTTTTAGGACTCGCAAACCGACCCACCACCGAGTTGCAGCTCGGTGGTTGTGATGGCTAAGCCGACAGCTTTATCTATCGGAATGCAAACTGAAGAGGAGGAGAAGGAAGAGGAGCAGCCAAAACAGGTAGTCACTACTGCTGAGGCTGGTATAGGTACAGGTAAGCTTACTTGAATTTTCTCTTCTTCAAATTGATATTTTTTACAATGAATCCATAGATTTCAGTTAAATTAGAATATTTTTCATGGGGTTGACACTCTTGAAATTGAAGTAACGATATTTTCTATCGAATCAGTAAATTTTCAGATCCAATTCCCGTCGAAGAAAAGAAATCGCCTGAAATGGTCAGTCAGGAAGTGATGACTACGAAGAAGTACTACAGAAATATCGAGAGTCAGACTGATCGAGAATCGACGCCTATTCCCAATTTCGCTCCTCCGGTAAGGACCAGCTCCGAAAGAAAGTTATCCTAAATTTTACCATATTAGCGTCGACCTATACAAGTTCCACTTCCCAAGGTTACTATGTGTCATTCTACACAAACCGATGAGCCAGAATTCGACAAGACACAGGTCTTTGGAAAGACTGCGGAGAAAGAAAAGGAGGAAAAAGCTCCGGAGGTAATCATTAAAAACAAGTTTCTGGGAAGATTGTGACTTTTCAGCCTTGTCAAGAATGCGCCAAGAAGAAGCAGGTCTTCACTCGACACGTTGGAGTTGGTTGTTGTAGTATAGAGGATAGGGTGAGTGGTTTTCGATTTTTAACAAAAATCGTCCTTCCTTGAATTTTCGAAAATTGTATAGTTTCTGTTCATTGGTGATGATGCAATAACGTGATCACGAATTTCGACAATTTTAATCCCATCTGACGCAATATGTTGTACGGAGAAATAGCATGGGAGGGTGAAAAAAGACGATGCAAATGGGGAAAAGCCTATGTAAAACTTTCTCCTATCATGCTGCAATTTTGTGACTTTTTGCGTCTTAAAACTATGCTCTCTAATTTTTTTCTGCATCTCTCTCTCATACTATTTTTATCTGAAACTTCGTCTTTAAAATCGATCTGATTTCCATAAACTCCCTTCCCTTTTCTATTCAATTCTGGCGCCATCGCCTAAGCGACCGTAACTGGTTTCTGTCACTTTTTGTGCCTTTTATTCATCAAAATTCTTCAAATCCTATGCCAAATGCTGCAGAAGACTTGCGAATTCATACTGAAATCTGTAAGAGAATGGTTAATTTCGATGGCGAACGGCCTTTTTCATCCAGTGATCAATTTTTAGATCTTTAAAATAATGAATACCGTAAAACTAAAAATTAAGTGCACGAATCATGATTTATATTTAGATAGAATAAGTAGATAAAAGTGGGTTCTATTTAAGATGGAATTTCAGATCTGCATTGGTTGTGACGAGCATATTGACGAGGTGGACGAAAATGATGCTCCAGGGCTCGGCATCGAGAAACCTGCCAAATGCGAGATCACTAGAGCTGCCGCAGTCAAGAAGCTGCTCACTTCTGAGCAGAAGCAGAACTTCGTCCGAGGAAATCACATCTCACGATCTGCGAGGTTCGAGCGACGGAAGGACACTGACAATTTGGACTACGTTGAGCAGCAATCCAAGGTAATTAGAGGGACAATTATCCCAATTAAATCAGATAATTAGGCCTCTTCTGCTCCACCCACAACTCCCGGAGAATCTGATGCCTTGAAATCGAAGGTCAACTTGAAGAAGGCAAGATAGACGAAGTTTATACTAGAATTATTCTATCAATTTAGGATCCACCCATGGTTGTTTCGCAAGTCCCTGAGCCTATTCCAGCCAAAATTCCTCGACCGAAAATTGCCAAATACGTGCCACCTCAGAATGAAGATGTGGAAACCCCAGATGAAGCTGAAGAGGCTGCTGACAAATTGACGCCGCTTAGGAGCGAGATGAGAACCATGTCTAGGTAGGTTTTAGGAAAATTTAAATCCTTTTTGATAGCCTAAAACTAAGCTAGCCCTTGAAGTGTTGCCATTCTTGTCTACCTGAAAGCTAACACTTGGATGCATGTCGAATTTCCCCAAATGTTAGACGCTTATGTTCAATTTCAGCTGGCCCCGTGGCAGTCCTCGAGTTCCCTACTCATCCCATCACGAAGAAAGGTAGGCTAACGAGTCGATGACCCAGGGCCCTGGATATAGAGGGATTTAAAAGATCTCCCAGCTAGGAGGATTTGCATTACGTTGTGTTTACCTTTGTTGGAGGCAAGTCAGTGAGAGTGAGAGGGAATGTCATGCAAAGAGAGTGACCCATCACTCCTGGCCTGAGAACCCCACTCTAGGCAAATATTACGCTGTCTAGAAAATACTGTAAGATCGTGAAAATCGATAGATCTAGAAGAGGTGTTGATTTTTGAGTGAAAAACTATGTTCATTAGTGTCAAGTTAATTGTCCATCGAAGAGTCATACTTTGACTGTTTATGAAGAATCCTGAAACCTATATGCCCAAAATATTGTAAAAGTCTCCCAAATGATAATATTTAGCTCTTCCGACTCTGAATCAGACATTTCCGAGGGAAGTTACGAGACAAACGAGGATGCGAATGGAAACGGGGACAACGGTGCTGGATTCGAGATTTCAACCCCTCTGAGAGAGGCTCTGGAAAGTTTCAACTCGCACCTGCTGCAGCCTGGAAGCGTTTCGGCTGAAACTGCGGTAAGAAACTATTCTTTTAATGAATAAACGAGAGGTAAGACAGTTCATATTGGTCGCTGATGCATTTTCATGGTTTTAGAAAGAAAAAAACTTGATAGATTTGTCCCTGCAAATTGCTCATGTTTTTATTCTTTAGGATTGGGCTCTAAAATATGTTCAACACGAATGGTTGAAGACCGCGGCCAGAAAAAGCAGTCGATCTGACCACGTCGACATTTTCGTGGAGCAGTTGAAGGAGTTGGGACCTGCGATTCTGAAAACCGTCACGAATATCACCGATCAGAATGTAATAATTAAAACAAAATTGATGAATCATTGTGTTCCATTTTCAGGGAAACACTGCTCTTCATTATGCTGTTTCTCATGGGAATTTCGCAGTCGTTTCATCGCTATTGGACTCGAATGAATGTCAATTGAACCTTTGTAATAAGGTAAAGATGAAATTTTTGTTCGAGCAAATTGATCTTCGTCGAATTTTAGGCTGGCTACACCGCTGTCATGTTAGCAGCCCTATGCGGCTTGGAAGATGAAGTTGAGAAGACTGTTGTTCAGAGGTAAAATTTAGAATAAAATTGATATCATAGCATGAAAAATATGGTAGAAATGATACGTTTATGCTGATATTTCTAGATCTCTCTAAAGTCAATTATTCTTTTGGTTTTATCAGAAAGAAAAATGCTGGTCTTTAGACTGTTTTCTATGGGCGATGTGAATGCGAGGGCGACGCAACACGGACAGACAGCGCTGATGCTGTCTGTGTCTCACGGCAAGAGGGCAACCACTGAATTGCTCCTAGAATGCGGCGCTGATGTTAATATTCAGGTACAAAAATTATCTATGAAAATTTTGACTTGTTTATATGAAAACAAGAATATCGATGTTAGTTTTTTTTTTAAAATAATGATCGATTTTCTAATTTTATTTTCGAAACTAATTAAAAATGAAAATTTAGGACGAAGAAGGCTCAACCGCATTGATGTGCGCTGCAGAGCACGGTCACAAGGAATTAGTCAAATTGCTGCTGTCTCAGAAGAGAATCAATGCAACATTGACTGATTGTGTATGTTTCAATTATTGCAAATTTTCTTCAAAGCTAGAAATTTTAGGATAGTTCAACAGCTTTGTCAATCGCCCTGGAAAACTGTCATAATGACATTGGAGTGCTAATTTATGCTCACATCAATTACACGAGAAACGAAATCGTCGAGGAATCAGCCATGATTTAAACCCTACTCGATGTACGCAAATGACACTTCGTAAACATTACGTCCGATTATCATTTTGAGTTGGAAGATAGGATAGTTTGAACGACCGTTTTTAGTTTGATTATGTTGATGGAAATGATGAACAATTATGTCATTTTAAAACTAATAACTACGCCAAATGATATCTAAATTTCAATGCAGTTAAATTTTTGTATTCTGCGGCATTTTATCTACTCATATCATTGTTAGAAATTTGATCATTTTGACCCCGTATTTATCGGTTACGGTGAAAATTTCTCCATTTTATTCTGCAAATATTCCAGAATTTTCTTGTTTTAGATACAAATTTAAAACCTATCCTCTATGCTGTGCCTTCAGTAATTTCTTACCTACAATGTGATATAAAATGAAATATTTCTTGGAAATATGATGGTTTAAAACTGAAATATTTCAAATGACTTAAAATATAATTTTATATGAGACTATTAACTACGAGTACTTTCATTTATTAACTCATTTGTACTGTATAAACGCATTTTTAACCATAATAAATAATTTTATTGCATTTTTACATAATTTGGAAGAATAAGCGAATTTTAAATATCGCGTCATCAAAAGAGCAATGTTTTCTCGAAATTGCATCATCACATCTAAAAGCACATTTTCGGCTGTCGCGTAATATTTCCTTTCTCTTTCCCCTCTCCGATTAGCCTTATCTCTGCTCATCGCTTTATTTGCAGCCTGGATTTTATAGCTATTTTCCGTATTCCGTCTATTGAACAGAATCGATTTTTCGCGCTTTTATTCGGACCTGTGCAATGCGCCTAAAATTCGTAATATTTTCGTAGTAAATAATAAACTGAATATTTTTTAGGATTTTTTTTGCATATTTATCTAAGTTTTCATCTTTGGATGCATAATTTCTCAGAAAGTGGTGTGATAATTATACTTTTAAATTCGTACGTATTCTTACGTGAAACTTTCGAGATTTCCAGATTTTTCTCATTTTCCATACTATTCCTTCTCTGTATCTTTCCTATCAAATCTCTTCCATTCTCTACCTGTGCTTATTCATTTCTTCCCCTCTCCTTTTGGTGCTTTTCATCACGGCCCTCTATTCTGAATCATACCAAGCAGAACTGCATATTCTCTTCCTTCGGTCTCAAAGTTTCCTGTACTATTTCCTCATCTTTCTATCATTTTCTTTCTCTTTTCATAATGCTAGTTCTCTTTCTATTCCCATTTCGAGCTAAAACAACGCAAGTGTTGCGTTATTTTTCGTTTGACTTTTTTTAAAATCAATTTTCATTTTTTATTTCACGTAAATAAATCGAAATAGTGAGTTAGTCTATTTGTTTTGTCTAGAGAGTGCAGACAGTTAGAGAGAAAGAGCTTGCACAAATATGGCGAAAGATCGAGAGAAAATAAGAGAGCAGAGGGAAGGGGAAAAGTCAAAGAGTTCTTCTCTTTGGTTCATACCATACTTCTAGATCTGAACTCTAGAACTGTCCATATTCTCTAGATTTATTCCGAAAATCGATACCTAAAAATTTGGCCGGTTGTCAAAATCTGAAAATCATAAAACGTTCCGAATTAGTCCTTATTTAGTCTATGATGAAGAGAGATATCATCTTCTTCTTCTTACTTTCTCAAATGAATTATTTCGAAAACTCATTCCACTTTTGAGATTCCGAAAATGGCTTTATTTTCATGGAACAAATCGACTTTTCTATGAGCCTTATATAGCTGACTGAAATTCGACCTGCCTTCTTCCAAAACTCTTTGGAAAAATTGACAAAGAAGGAATGAGAGAGAGATAACTGAAAATTTGAGAGAGGAAAAGAAAGAGGAGCAAAATATCCCGAAGGAATTTTTCACTATAAAATCCATAGTACTGGATGATTTTTGGAATATCTAGGCTTCTCATTTTGGCGGGTATTTTCGTTTCTTTGTGTGTGTGAGGAGGTATTGTATTCTTTCGCTCCTTCTCCATGGCATTTGCAAGTTATTGTCTGCTTGTGATATTTTGCTTCGAGGACTATCTCACTTAAATTCCATTTTTGGGATGGATATATCATAACCTCGAGTCACTTTCTCAGACCACCCACTTGATGACCTTTCATACAAGGATTTTCACACTTATTCTCTGAATTTAAGAGATTTATCACAGTTCCCAAAAGTATCATTTCTATTTCTGATGAATTATTTCACTTCAAACAAATTATTCTGTTAGACTTATCTGCCTCTTTCTTCATTTTTTAAAATTTCCCCAGAACTATCGATTTAAAAAATTCTGTCTTTTTATTGACTCATTTTTTTCAAGAGCACATTTCGATGAATCAAATTATATCGATGAAAAGGGGCGTGGTCGGAGTCTTGCAAACTGTAAAGAAATAGTGTGGAGAAGTGTGAGAGTGGGAGAGACGCAGAGAAATGCTCTACCGTTTTTTTGTTTTTCTTTCACTCTCACTCATTCACATAGAGTGAGTACTGTTTGAGGTAAGTATTTGTTTGTGAGAAATAGTGTATGGAAGAGACGTAGATAGAGTAAGAGAGCATAGTAGTTTTAGAGGAAAAGAGATAAATAGTCTCTGTGATTTTTTTCTGACTCTGTATGTCTCATTCCGATAGTAGTATGGCTCACAACGCCTGGGAATCGACTTACCTAAAATTTTCTGCCTCGATTTTCTAAATATTCGTTTTTTTTCGAGAAATTGCTACAATTTTCGATGGTAGATAGGTAAGTTCATCTACACTGTTTTTCTAAGGATTTCTAAAATTCCTCTAGACCAAGGTTCCCTGTGCCAGGCAAGATGTTGGCATAGCTGATTGCGAGGTTTCTGCTTCTGAAACACGTTCCGCTCAGCTGCGCCACATGCGGCCACGCACCGAGAATCACTATATTATGCTAGTCTTATCTCAGAGTAGTTGTTTTCCACTAGCGAGTGTTAGAAAGTCATTATTTTTCAAAACTAGAACTCGAATCTTGCTGTAGAGTTCGAGTTTTGAGATCATCTCTAAATCGCTGATGAATATTTCTTTCCAAAATGCTATTTCTCCTCCATGCTGAGATGAAAAATATTCGTGGCCAAGTTATTCCTGCCGCGAATTACTTTTTGTCTTCGAAAAACTGAATTAATTGCATGAAATTTTCAAACGTTTATTCAATTTTTCATATCAGGGAGATATGCATATTGTATCCGCTTTCCACCGTGTTTGCATTCGAAATCCCACTGCCTTTTCACTCCGAAATCCACCGTTCTTATCCCGTCAGAAGTATGCACCTAAAACGCTAAATTTAGCTACAATCACAAGTTACGCATCGACCTCCAATTTGATTGTAGAATAGTCGACTTTCGTGTTCGGGTAGCACACGTCATAAACTGATTTCCAATAATCTCTCGCAGACTCTTTCGGGCAACATTCGTCCTAAAACTACCCATAGAGCAGGCTTTACTCATTGTATTTTGCGCTCTCATGGAAATATTGCATTTTCAAGACTCACATATTCCACAAAATTGTCGTAGCAGCACTTGCTGAAGTTGTTCGTGCTGTTTGTGCCCTCACCCTGTGACGAGTCCTCACAGCATGTAAATTTGGCCTGAATTTGCATTTTTAGTTTTTTAAAGAATTACTGTAGTTTTAAACCTGCAAGAATTTCTGGAAACAACATAATTGAACTGTCGAATTAGAGCATTTTCCCGGCGTGCAAACGTCTGTCAAATAGACTCCTTTCTTGCAGCATTTTGACAATGTGCCCTGACGTTCTTGCTGTAAATTTACGCATTCTCGAAAAAGTACGGAATTTTTAGGGGAACCTGCTCATAACAGATTTCATCCGTATACGCTGTACAAGGGATGTTTCCCTCAGAAACGATAGGTCCGAATGGCTCGTCGACTTTGTAGCTTCTCGACTCAAATTGCGGCTTGGAGATTTGGGTCAGTGGTAGTTGGGTGGGCCAGTCATCCTTTTGAGGCTGAGGTTTCGGAATTTGGGTCTGAAAATATTTTTCTCCCCAAAATTCTCGGGC